>OX155903.1:44228643-44341549 GCA_944588485.1 Phosphuga atrata | reverse complement strand
ACTAGGGCGGTTTTCATTAACCGTCCGGGCTGCCCACCCTGAATGATGCAATATATGCGATACCGGGGTGGCGCATACTAAAAGCCAAGGTGGAATAGGGGATTTGGTGAGACAGACAAGACTAGACAGACAAGACTAGACAGACAAGGACTAGACAGACAAGACTAGACAGACAAGACTAGACAGACAAGACTAGACAGACAAGACTAGACAGACAAGACTAGACAGACAAGACTAGACAGACAAGACTAGACAGACAAGACTAGACAGACAAGACTAGACAGACAAGACTAGACAGACAAGACTAGACAGACAAGACTAGACAGACAAGACTAGACAGACAAGACTAGACAGACAAGACTAGACAGACAAGACTAGACAGACAAAGACCTAGACAGACAAGACTAGACAGACAAGACTAGACAGACAAGACTAGACAGACAAGACTAGACAGACAAGACTAGACAGACAAGACTAGACAGACAAGACTAGACAGACAAGACTAACGACAAGACTAGACAGAAGACTAGACAGACAAGACTAGACAGACAAGACTAGACAGACAAGACTAGACAGACAAGACTAGACAGACAAGACTAGACAGACAAGACTAGACAGACAAGACTAGACAGACAAGACTAGACAGACAAGACTAGACAGACAAGACTAGACAGACATAGACTAGACAGACAAGACTAGACAGACAAGACTAGACAGACAAGACTAGACAGACAAGACTAGACAGACAAGACTAGACAGACAAGACTAGACAGACCAAGACTAGACAGACAGATAGACAGACAAGACTAGACAGACAAGACTAGACAGACAAGACTAGACAGACAAGACTAGACAGACAAGACTAGACAGACAAGACTAGACAGACAAGACTAGACAGACAAGACTAGACAGACAAGACTAGACAGACAAGACTAGACAGACAAGACTAGGACAGACAAGACTAGACAGACAAGACTAGACAGACAAGACTAGACAGACAAGACGTAGACAGACAAGACTAGACAGACAAGACTAGACCAGACAAGACTAGACAGACAAGACTAGACAGACAAGACTAGACAGACAAGACTAGACAGACAAGACTAGACAGACAAGACTAGACAGACAAGACTAGACAGACAAGACTAGACAGACAAGACTAGACAGACAAGACTAGACAGACAAGACTAGACAGACAAGACTAGACAGACAAGACTAGACAGACAAGACTAGACAGACAAGACTAGACAGACAAGACTAGACAGACAAGACTAGACAGGACAAGATAGACAGACAAGACTAGACAGACAAGACTAGACAGACAAGACTAGACAGACAAGACTAGACAGACAAGACAGACAAGACTAGACAGACAAGACTAGACAGACAAGACTAGACAGACAAGACTAGACAGACAAGACTAGACAGACAAGAAGAAGACAGACTAGACAGACAAGACTAGACAGACAAGACTAGACAGACAAGACTAGACAGACAAGACTAGACAGACAAGACTAGACAGACAAGACTAGACAGACAAGACTAGACAGACAAGACTAGACAGACAAGACTAGACAGACAAGACTAGACAGACAAGACTAGACAGACAAGACTAGACAGACAAGACTAGACAGACAAGACTAGACAGACAAGACTAGACAGACAAGACTAGACAGACAAGACTAGACAGACAAGACTAGACAGACAAGACTAGACAGACAAGACTAGACAGACAAGACTAGACAGACAAGACTAGACAGACAAGACTAGACAGACAAGACTAGACAGACAAGACTAGACAGACAAGACTAGACAGACAAGACTAGACAGACAAGACTAGCAGAAAGACAGACAAGACTAGACAGACAAGACTAGACAGACAAGACTAGACAGACAAGACTAGACAGACAAGACTAGACAGACAAGACTAGACAGACAAGACTAGACAGACAAGACTAGACAGACAAGACTAGACAGACAAGACTAGACAGACAAGACTAGACAGACAAGACTAGACAGACAAGACTAGACAGACAAGACTAGACAGACAAGACTAGACAGACAAGACTAGACAGACAAGACTAGACAGACAAGACTAGACAGACAAGACTAGACAGACAAGACTAGACAGACAAGACTAGACAGACAAGACTAGACAGACAAGACTAGACAGACAAGACTAGACAGACAAGACTAGACAGACAAGACTAGACAGACAAGACTAGACAGACAAGACTAGACAGACAAGACTAGACAGACAAGACTAGACAGACAAGACTAGACAGACAAGACTAGACAGACAAGACTAGACAGACAAGACTAGACAGACAAGACTAGACAGACAAGACTAGACAGACAAGACTAGACAGACAAGACTAGACAGACAAGACTAGACAGACAAGACTAGACAGACAAGACTAGACAGACAAGACTAGACAGACAAGACTAGACAGACAAGACTAGACAGACAAGACTAGACAGACAAGACTAGACAGACAAGACTAGACAGACAAGACTAGACAGACAAGACTAGACAGACAAGACTAGACAGACAAGACTAGACAGACAAGACTAGACAGACAAGACTAGACAGACAAGACTAGACAGACAAGACTAGACAGACAAGACTAGACAGACAAGACTAGACAGACAAGACTAGACAGACAAGACTAGACAGACAAGACTAGACAGACAAGACTAGACAGACAAGACTAGACAGACAAGACTAGACAGACAAGACTAGACAGACAAGACTAGACAGACAAGACTAGACAGACAAGACTAGACAGACAAGACTAGACAGACAAGACTAGACAGACAAGACTAGACAGACAAGACTAGACAGACAAGACTAGACAGACAAGACTAGACAGACAAGACTAGACAGACAAGACTAGACAGACAAGACTAGACAGACAAGACTAGACAGACAAGACTAGACAGACAAGACTAGACAGACAAGACTAGACAGACAAGACTAGACAGACAAGACTAGACAGACAAGACTAGACAGACAAGACTAGACAGACAAGACTAGACAGACAAGACTAGACAGACAAGACTAGACAGACAAGACTAGACAGACAAGACTAGACAGACAAGACTAGACAGACAAGACTAGACAGACAAGACTAGACAGACAAGACTAGACAGACAAGACTAGACAGACAAGACTAGACAGACAAGACTAGACAGACAAGACTAGACAGACAAGACTAGACAGACAAGACTAGACAGACAAGACTAGACAGACAAGACTAGACAGACAAGACTAGACAGACAAGACTAGACAGACAAGACTAGACAGACAAGACTAGACAGACAAGACTAGACAGACAAGACTAGACAGACAAGACTAGACAGACAAGACTAGACAGACAAGACTAGACAGACAAGACTAGACAGACAAGACTAGACAGACAAGACTAGACAGACAAGACTAGACAGACAAGACTAGACAGACAAGACTAGACAGACAAGACTAGACAGACAAGACTAGACAGACAAGACTAGACAGACAAGACTAGACAGACAAGACTAGACAGACAAGACTAGACAGACAAGACTAGACAGACAAGACTAGACAGACAAGACTAGACAGACAAGACTAGACAGACAAGACTAGACAGACAAGACTAGACAGACAAGACTAGACAGACAAGACTAGACAGACAAGACTAGACAGACAAGACTAGACAGACAAGACTAGACAGACAAGACTAGACAGACAAGACTAGACAGACAAGACTAGACAGACAAGACTAGACAGACAAGACTAGACAGACAAGACTAGACAGACAAGACTAGACAGACAAGACTAGACAGACAAGACTAGACAGACAAGACTAGACAGACAAGACTAGACAGACAAGACTAGACAGACAAGACTAGACAGACAAGACTAGACAGACAAGACTAGACAGACAAGACTAGACAGACAAGACTAGACAGACAAGACTAGACAGACAAGACTAGACAGACAAGACTAGACAGACAAGACTAGACAGACAAGACTAGACAGACAAGACTAGACAGACAAGACTAGACAGACAAGACTAGACAGACAAGACTAGACAGACAAGACTAGACAGACAAGACTAGACAGACAAGACTAGACAGACAAGACTAGACAGACAAGACTAGACAGACAAGACTAGACAGACAAGACTAGACAGACAAGACTAGACAGACAAGACTAGACAGACAAGACTAGACAGACAAGACTAGACAGACAAGACTAGACAGACAAGACTAGACAGACAAGACTAGACAGACAAGACTAGACAGACAAGACTAGACAGACAAGACTAGACAGACAAGACTAGACAGACAAGACTAGACAGACAAGACTAGACAGACAAGACTAGACAGACAAGACTAGACAGACAAGACTAGACAGACAAGACTAGACAGACAAGACTAGACAGACAAGACTAGACAGACAAGACTAGACAGACAAGACTAGACAGACAAGACTAGACAGACAAGACTAGACAGACAAGACTAGACAGACAAGACTAGACAGACAAGACTAGACAGACAAGACTAGACAGACAAGACTAGACAGACAAGACTAGACAGACAAGACTAGACAGACAAGACTAGACAGACAAGACTAGACAGACAAGACTAGACAGACAAGACTAGACAGACAAGACTAGACAGACAAGACTAGACAGACAAGACTAGACAGACAAGACTAGACAGACAAGACTAGACAGACAAGACTAGACAGACAAGACTAGACAGACAAGACTAGACAGACAAGACTAGACAGACAAGACTAGACAGACAAGACTAGACAGACAAGACTAGACAGACAAGACTAGACAGACAAGACTAGACAGACAAGACTAGACAGACAAGACTAGACAGACAAGACTAGACAGACAAGACTAGACAGACAAGACTAGACAGACAAGACTAGACAGACAAGACTAGACAGACAAGACTAGACAGACAAGACTAGACAGACAAGACTAGACAGACAAGACTAGACAGACAAGACTAGACAGACAAGACTAGACAGACAAGACTAGACAGACAAGACTAGACAGACAAGACTAGACAGACAAGACTAGACAGACAAGACTAGACAGACAAGACTAGACAGACAAGACTAGACAGACAAGACTAGACAGACAAGACTAGACAGACAAGACTAGACAGACAAGACTAGACAGACAAGACTAGACAGACAAGACTAGACAGACAAGACTAGACAGACAAGACTAGACAGACAAAACTAGACAGACAAGACTAGACAGACAAGACTAGACAGACAAGACTAGACAGACAAGACTAGACAGACAAGACTAGACAGACAAGACTAGACAGACAAGACTAGACAGACAAGACTAGACAGACGAGACTAGACAGACAAGACTAGACAGACAAGACTAGACAGACAAGACTAGACAGACAAGACTAGACAGACAAGACTAGATAGACAAGTCTAGACAGACAAGACTAGACAGACAAGACTAGACAGACAAGACTAGACAGAGAAGACTAGACAGACAATACTAGACAGACAAGGCTAGACAGACAAGACTAGACAGACAAGACTAGACAGACAAATCTATTTATTTCTAACTAAAATAAATATGACCTAATATGTTTATTTCGCGCCGGTTGAAATGAAAATGAAAACAAAGTTTCTTTAAATGAATATCCACTTTTAAAGTCCATACAACACTGAATCCATTTTTTTTTTCATTATGCAATTCTCAACATTCAAAGTTGTCGTATTAAAGGCACCCGAAACTAATTGGTTGTTATCACAGTTGCCTGTGTAACGCACGCAATCGCGTGCAACCGGCGGGCAACCCGCGGACGGACAGCATCACAACAAACTCTCGACCGTTCACCAGTTCACCGTTTGCTCTCCTGCGAGTAGCTCTGCAAACTTTCATTTAAATTCCACACTGCACGGCCGACATTTAACAAATAACAAGTGTGATTGGGAAACGATGCGCTGTGCCTTTGCAACCGGTGATTGTGATCAGTGAAACGTTGCGAATTACTCTGTTTATTATTTTTTTTTGTGGATAATTATGAATCTTTTGCGAGTTTACGTAAGTTTGCTGTTTTTATTATCCGTCGCAGGAAATCGTAAAACCGGTTTTTAGTACTAATTTTGTTTTGACTTCGTTGCGCTTGTTATTATTATTATTGTCTGGGAAATAATAAACGTCGTCACGTGTTGTTTTCTTTTTAAATAATCGCGCAAAACGTTTTAGTTTGTCGACGCAATTTTCCTGCTGGATTTTTACGTCGCTCTTACTAATGAAAGTTTTTTTTTTATTGCCGTTGCTGCAACGCTGGGTTTTTAATTCTTCTTGGGCGTTCACTTTTTGACCCAAATTGCGGCTGCTGCTTTTCAATCTTTACTTTCTGTCGAAAATTATTAATATCCTGCTGTAGATTAAATGTTATTCTCGGACTTACAATAGCTTTGGCTCAAGTTCTAGGCTCTCTACATCTTGCAAACACATTTTTCAACTTTCAATGCACAAAATCTGTCTTGAATTTATAATTTACTTACCACATTTATTATAACATATTTACTTAAAAAAATGACATGATTCATTCACATGAGATTTGTTTTAGTAGTCCTAAAATGACTCAGTAATTGTTATAGAGCTCCGGAAAGGCTGAGTATATTTATATATTCAGGCTGTGTTCCGTTTGTTTTAAAAAAAATGGAACAATCATACAAGTTAAGAATCTATATGCCTGTCTGTAACTTGGTTAAAATACTCTCAGAATTTGTATATTCTAATCTTGTCTATACAGGGTGTTAGGTAAATATGGCGCAAAAAGGGGGTTTTGTAAAGGCAACCTATTCTTAGATTAGGCCAAGGAATAACCCCTTGATTATTCCTTGGCCTAATCTAAGAATATTTTGTCTTGTGATGATTTCTGAAAAAAAAAACGTTGTTTCGAAGATACAGGGTGAACAAAATTTGCGACAGAATCAACATTTTATTATCAAGAAGTAGATGTAAAGTTGCTCAATCTACAATAAATGTTAGAATTGAGTTCCTCCAGCCTGGATACAAGCATTCAATGTTCTCGTCATTGAGTGCCGAAGTCTAAGGGGCGTTGAATGAAAGGCCGCTAGTCAAGTACTCAGACTAGTCCCTCTACAACATATCTTACAACATATCTTACAGATCTGATAGTCACTTTGTAAGCCCAAGCACAAATGAGAATCGCTTATGATTATTCATAGTTCCCAGTAAAAATAGATTTGTTTTTATACTAGTCCACCGTTTCTTATTATGGACGGCGTAATTGGATCCATATACGGCTCAAATTCACACAAGCTAATTAGTATCGAATTTTCCCCTAGAAACTATCTCCGGTTCAAATTCTGAAACCCGAGCAGACGACATTATACACTCGTATGCATTCAATATATACGGAGTGGATCAACAAAAATTTTCACAGAAAAAAATGTTTGTAAAAATATGTTAAATGTATAATAGAATTGTCCATATATTAATGTACAAATATTTACAAAAATCACTTAATGGTATATTAAGGAATGAGGAATGAATAAGGAATGATAATTCAATAAGCGCGATTTTTTCTAATGAACAAGTGCGAAACAAGGCCTTATGAACGAGTTTTTTTATTCTAATTTTTCTATTTTGCCCCTTTTATGCCGTTTCTAAATAAAAAAATATGCCTATACTATACATACAGACGAACTTCCCTAAGTCGAATTAGCATAGTTAATGAAAAAAAATTCGAGTTATAGAAAATTGGAGTTATAGAAATACTACACAAACTACAAAATGAGTAAAATACACTATACACAATTTATTCCAGGGCTGTCCAACCAGTCGATCGCGATCTACCGGTCGATCGCCGCGTGATTTTGAGTCGATCTTTAGTTTTCTCAGGCTTCTATGTACTTACTTAAAAATACATTTCGATAAATATAAAGTAAATATTAAAACACGCTTTTCGCACACTTAATACACACAATGTTATGGAAACTGTCTTTAAAATAATCAATTCTATACGTGGCAGTGCCCTTTAGCGAAACTTGTTTGAAAATGAGGATAGTGATAACGAACTTTTGCTACACACTAATGTGCGTTGGCTCAGTAGAAGTCGATGTCTCATGCGTTTCCTAGAGTTATTAGAAGACGTAAAAAGTTCTCTGAAAGAGGTGACAGTTACCCACAGTTAACAAACAAAGAGTGGTTATTTGATATAATTTAAGTGGTCATTCTTGACAGACTTTAGTTCAAAAACGATTTGAATCTTGAACTACAGGGTAATGGCAGAAATGTATTAGACATGATAAGTTCGATAAGAGCTTTTCAGCAAATTATAATACTGTTGAAAGCTATTTTAAAAAATAAAAAATTGAAGCATTTTCCAAGCATTGGAAAATATTTTCACACACATCACTGCTCAATTCAAACCTAACAAAATGATTCTCAAAATTGAAGTTGTTGAATAACAATTTTAGACAAGATTTGAAGATTTTGGTAAAATATTGCACTATTTTTAGGGTTCCGTACCGAAAACGGAACCCTTATAGGATCACTTTGTTGTCCGTCTGTCTGTCTGTCCGTCTTTCCGTCCGTCCGTCTGTCTGTCAAGACAATTTTTCTCAGGAACGCGTAGAGGTAACAAGTTGAAATTTGTATCAAATACTCGGGTCTGCGGTCTCTTTCAGCTGTGAAAAAATCAAACTTGTAAGTCAACGCGATCTTAAGATATGACCGTTTATGTCGCATATTTTGCGATTTCACAAGGGAATCAAAACCTATAGGGTACTTCCCGTTGACCTAGAATCATGAAATTTGGGAAGAAGCGGTGTCTTACAGCACATGTAAAGGGAAAAGGGAAAAAACCGTAAATATGTAGTTTAATTACAAGAAAAATGCGAATTTACTATTAGAAACTTATGAAAATACACTAATGTGTTGCGTGGTATTGTCAGGTACCAGAAGCATATGGGTTGCATACAGTTAGGTCCTCCTCGGTTATGTCCTCCTCGGTTAGGTCCCGCCGAGGAGGCATTTTCAATCAGGGAGGCACTAACCGTCCGGGCAGCCCATCCTGAAGGAATGCAAAATACCCGTAACCGGGGTGGCGCATACTGAAAAGCCAAGTGGAAAAGGGGGTTTGGTGAGAGTTTCCACCAAACCACAATAAAAAAAAGTTACTATGGTTAGAGACAAACTAATCCCCATAATGCAATTTCATAATATTTCTCCTCTAAAGGCATGTACCCTTAATTAAAACTTTATTATTATGAATGGGGGATGTATGGTATGTATTTCATCACGTAGAGCGTATATACATATATACAGGGTATATATATGTCTAAATTTTGCTTGTTTATAACCGACATGCGACATACTCAAGTCCCGTAACATCCTGTATATATTATATTATATTAATTATTATATTATTTCGTCTAATTTTTGTTTATAATCTACATATACTTAAATCACGTACGCCCTATATTTTTTGGTAGTCAATTGCCCAAAAGCAGTCAATTGAACAACTGAATGTTAAGAGTATCGAAATAGATCTAGAAATTGTTAATATATTAGTTTATATTAGATCTAGAAATAGTTAGATCTTAATATAAGTTAGTGAATTAGTGTAATACTAAAATAAAAGTTTTCTTTTTATAAGTTTAAAAATATTCGCGATATTTAAAAAAAAATATCCTGTATACCTTTATACAGGGTATATAGGTATACAGGCAAAATTGAGCAGTAAAAACAAATAGTGAAGTTCCAGAACCCCTTAACACTCATAGTGAATGGGGGATGTATGGTAATAATATATAGGGTAGAATTCCATCGTACGATAGCGACATCTTGAGGCTATGCTTGCAGCGGTACTAAGATGGTCGTGATTTCAGGAGGGCCATTTGTCAAGTTAACTGAATGTGCTTGCTACGTCCTCCACAAAAAAAAGATACCTTACTTACAAGTTTGTACGGAACCCTCGGTGCGCGAGTCACAACTCGCACTTGGCCGTTTTTTTTTAAGATCAGATCTTTCTCTTTAACCCAAAGTGAATAGTCATCTGCAGACGCGTTTCGAGATCTATCTTTCATCAGTGCAGCTTTGCTCTTCTGAATTATAAAATTGAACACTTACATTAGTTTTAACCATTGTTTTCCATTTTATAATTCATAAGAGCAAGGCAACATTATACAGTGCATAATTTTGACTTACTTTAAACATTGACTCACTTTTGACATTAACGCACTTTTGACTTTGACTCACTTTTTTTAATTTGGACTATTCCAATCAAAAATATGAAAAGCTTTAAAAAGGGCGCAGTGTATAATGCACAGTATAATATAAAGTACGACCCAATATATATTTGAATATTTATGCATGCTCAAATACTTTAAATGTTCAAATACATTTTGTTGCGAAATTTTGTATAAAAGATATTTGCACACATATTTGCGCACTAATATATTCAATATAACAATTGTGCTAAAAAGACAATTGGTTAGTTTTAGTTTATTCGTTATTCAGTATGACTCAAAAACTATGGAAATATTTACAATAAGCAACGAGTAACTAACGAAATCAGCGGAACGAAGTCCGCGGGAAATGCACGACTTTCCTCGAGCTCGAGTAGAGATCTCCCACTAGAGCGCCGAAATTTCTGAAAAATTTCCTCAATTCTTGCAGACGATAGTGAACGGAAAGAGCTAGCGAAATATAATTTTCATATCTGTAATCAGCAGCAAAAATTCTTTCAGAAACCTTTTTAACAAGTGCTGTAACTCAAAAAATAACGATTTTGACAAAATCGATTTTCTCGCATTTCGTCGATTCCGCGGTCTAGACTCCCCGCGTCGATGGTATTTCTTAACTGAAAGCTTACTAGGGAGCGCTATATAGGTTCTCCGACTAATTTTGGGACGCTGAATCGATTGGTGAAGACTAGAAATCTCTGTGGTGAGCGGTTCAAAAGTTATGACAGCGTTAAATCAGTAGGAAATGTGTGATTGTGTAGAGCGAAAAAAATTTGTTTATTTGTAACTTTAGAGCGAAATAAGTTATAAAACCGTTTTCAGTACTTCGATTTCCTTCGTGTAACCAAAGAAAAATCACGAAAAAAATTTGCAAAAAAAAATTCGACAAAAATGTTCCATCATTTCGTTCGAAAAATACATGGTTTTTCGGTTTTTTTGATTTTCTCGAAAACAGTAAAGAGCCGCGAAATCATTTTGGGCACACATAAACTACACGACAAGACGAATAAGTCGATGTGTAAATTGTCAGGAAATATTCAATAATTCGTCGATAAATTTCAAACTGAAATTTACCCGATTCTCGATTTACTAAGTAGATATCTCGAAAACGGTTGCAGATTATTAAAAAGGGATTGCGGTATCGTTTTCAGAAGGTCGTTTTCCTATAGGTACACTAAGATTGTCCGCCGGAAATTCACGACTTTCCGAGATCTCCACTGGAGCGCCGAAATTTCATAAAAATTTCTTCAATTTTTGCAGGCGAAAGTGAACCGAAAGAGCTAGCGAAATATAAGTTGCATATCTGTAATCAGCAGCAAATATTCTTTCAGAAACGTTTTTAAATTTTGCTGTGACTCAAAAAATAACGATTTTGAAAAAATCGATTTTCTCGCATTTAGTCGTTTCCGCAGTCTAGACTTCCCGAGTCGATGGTATTTCTTAACTGAAAGCTTCCCAGGGAATATTATTTACGTTCTCCGACTAATTTTGGGACGCTGAATCGATTGGTGAAGACTAGAAGTCGCTGTGGTGAGCGGTTCAAAAGTTATGACAGCGTCAAATCAGTAGGAAATGTGTGATTGTGTACAGCGAAAAAAATATAAAATTTGTTTATTTGTAACTTTAGAGCGAAAAAAACTGGAAATCCGTTTTCAGCACTTCGATTTCCTTCGTGTAACCAAAAAAAAATCACGAACAAAAATTGCAAAAAAATTTTAGACAAAAAATTTCGTTGATTTCCCATCATTTCGTTCGAAAAATACATGCTTTTCGTTTTTTTTTTCAATTTTTTCGAAAACGGTAAAGAGCAGCGAAATCATTTTAGGTACACAGAAACTACACGACAAGACGAACAAGTCGATGTGTAAATTGTCCTGAAATATTCAATAATTCGTCGATAAATTTCAAACTGAAATTTACCCGATTCTCGATTTTCTAAGTAGATATCTCGGAAACGGTTTCGGATAATTATAAACGGATTGCGGCATCGTTTTCAGAAGGTCATTTTCCTATGGAGGCCTTAAGACTATCCATGGGAAATTCACGACTTTCCGAGATTTCCACTAGAGCGCCGAAATTTCATTAAAATTTCTTCAATTTTTGCAGGCGAAAGTGAACCGAAAAAGCTAGCGAAATATAATATGCATATCTGTAATCAACTGCAAAAATGCTTTCAGAAACGTTTTCAAATTTTGCTGTAACTCAAAAAATAACGATTTTGAAATAATCGATTTTCTAGCATTTCGTCGTTTCCGCGGTCTAGACTGCCCGAGTCGATGGTATTTCTTAACTGATAGCTCCCCAGGGAATATTATATACGTTCGCCACCTAATTTTGGGACGCTGAATCGATTGGTGAAGACTAGAAGTCTCTGTGGTGAGCGGTTCAAAAGTTATGACAGCGTCAAATCAGTAGGAAATGTGTAATTGTGTACAGCGAGAAAAAATACCAAATTTGTTTATTTGTAACTTTAGAGCGAAATAAACTGGAAAACTGTTTTCAGCACTTCGATTTCCTTCGTTTAACCATAAAAAAAATCACGAAAATAATTTGCAAAAAAATTTTCGACAAAAAATTTCCATCAATTCGTTCGAAAAATACATGCTTTTTCGTTTTTTTCGATTTTTTAGAAAACGGTAAAGAGCAGCGAAACTGTTTTGGGCAAACAGAAACTACACGACAAGACGAACAAGTCGATGTATAAATTGTCCGGAAATATTCAATAATTCGTCGATAAATTTCAAATTGAAATTTACCCTATTCTCGATTTGCTAAGTAGATATCTCGGAAACGGTTACAAATAATTAAAAACGGATTGCGGCATCGTTTTCAAAAGGTCATTTTTCTATGGAGGCACTAAGACTGTCCATGGGAAATTCACGACTTTCCGAGATTTCCACTAGAGCGACGAAATTTCATTAAAATTTCTTCAATTTTTGCAGGCGAAAGTGAACCAAAAGAGTTAGCGAAATATAATTTGCATATCTGTAATCAGCAACAAAAATGCTTTCAGAAACGTTTTTAACTTTTGCTGTGACTCAAAAAATAACAATTAAAAAAAAATCGATTTTCTCGCATTTCGTCGTTTCCGCGGTCTAGACTTCCCGAGTCGATGGTATTTCTTAACTGAAAGCTTCCTAGGGAATATTATATACGTTCGCCGCCTAATTTTGGGACGCTGAATCGATTGGTGAAGACTAGAAGTCTCTGTGGTGAGCGGTTCAAAAGTTATGACAGCGTCAAATCAGAAGGAAATGTGGGATTGTGTACAGCGAAAAAAATATAAAATTTCTTTATTTGTAACTTTAGAGCGAAAAAAACTGGAAATCCGTTTTCAGCACTTCGATTTCCTTCGTGTAACCAAAAAAAAATCTCGAACAAAAATTCCAAAAAAATTTAGACAAAAAATTTCGTTGATTTCCCATCATTTCGTTCGAAAAATACATGCTTTTCGGTTTTTTTTCGATTTTTTCGAAAACGGTAAAGAGCAGCGAAATCATTTTAGGTACACAGAAACTACACGACAAGACGAACAAGTCGATGTGTAAATTGTCCTGAAATATTCAATTATTCGTCGATAAATTTCAAACTGAAATTTACCCGATTCTCGATTTTCTAAGTAGATATCTCGGAAACGGTTTCGGATAATTAAAAACGGATTGCGGCATCGTTTTCAGAAGGTCATTTTCCTATGGATACACCAACACTGTCCGCTGGAAATTCACGACTTTCCGAGATCTCCACTAGAGCGCCGAAATTTCATAAAAATGTCTTCAATTTTTGCAGGCGAAAATGAACCGAAAGAGCTAGCGAAATATAAGTTGCATATCTGTAATCAGCAGCAAATATGCTTTCAGAAACGTTTTTAAATTTTGCTGTAACTAAAAAAATAACGATTTTGAAAAAATCGATTTTCTCGCATTTCGTCGTTTCCGCGGTCTAGACTTCCCGAGTCGATGGTATTTCTTACCTGAAAGCTTCCCAGGTAATTTTATAAACGTTCTCCGACTAATTTTGGAACGCTGAATCGATTGGTGAAGACTAGAAGTCTCTGTGGTGAGCGGTTCAAAAGTTATGACAGCGTCAAATCAGTAGGAAATGTGTGATTGTGTACAGCGAAAATAAATGTAAAATTTGTTTATTTGTAACTTTAGAGCAAAATAAACTGGAAAACCGTTTTTAGCACTTCGATTTCCTTTGTGTAAGCAAAAAAAAATCACGAAAAAAATTTGCAAAAAAAATTTCTACAAAAATTTTCCATCATTTCGTTCTAAAAATATATGCTTTTTTTTGGTTTTTTTCGATTTTTTCGAAAACGGTAAAGAGCAGCGAAATAATTTTGGGCACACAGAAACTACACGATAAGGGGAACAAGTCGATGTGTAAATTGTCCGGAAATATTCAATAATTCGTCGATAAATTTCAAACTGAAATTACCCGATTCTCGATTTGCTAAGTAGATATCTCGGAAACAGTTGCAGATAATTAAGAACGGATTGCGGCATCGTTTTCAGAATAGCATTTTCCTATGGATACACTAAGATTGTCCGCGGGAATTTCACGACTTTCCGAGATCTCCACTAGAGCGCCGAAATTTCATAAAAAATTCTTCAATTTTTGCAGGCGCAAGTGAACCAAAAGAGCTAGCGAAATATAATATGCATATCTGCAATCGGCAGCAAAAATACTTTCAGAAACGTTTTTAAATTTTGCTATAACTAAGAAAATAATGATTTTGAAAAAAATCGATTTTCTCGCATTTCGTCGTTTCCGCGGTCTAGACTTTCCGAGTCGATGGTATTTCTTAACTGAAATTTTCCCAGGGAATATTATATACGTTCTTCGACTAATTATGGGACGCTGAATCGATTGGTGAAGACTAGAAGTCTATGTGGTGAGCGGTTCAAAAGTTAACACAGCGTCAAATCAGTAGGAAATATGTGATTGTGTACAGCGATAAAAATGTAAACTTTGTTTATTTGTAACTTTAGAGCGAAATAAACCGTAAAACCGTTTTCTGCACTTCGATTTCCTTCGTGTAACCAAACAAAAATTACGAAAAAAATTTGCAAAAAAAATTTCGACAAAAATTTTCCATCATTTCGTTCGAAAAATACATGCTTTTTCGGTTTTTTACGATTTTTCCGAAAACGGCAAAGAGCAGCGAAATCATTTTAGGCACACAGAAACTACACGACAAGACGAACAAGTCGATGTGTAAATTGTCCGGAAATATTCAATAATTCGTCGATAAATTTCAAACTGAAATTTACCCTATTCTCGATTTGCTAAGTATATATCTCGGAAACGGTTGCAGATAATTAAAAACGGATTGCGGCATCGTTTTCAGAATATCATTTTCCTATGGATACACTAAGATTGTCAGCCGGAAATTCACGACTTTCCGAGATCTCCACTAGAGCGCCGAAATTTCATAAAAATTTCTTCAATTTTTTCAAGCGAAAGTGAACCGAAAGAGCTAGCGAAATATAATTTTCATATCTGTAATCAGCAGCAAAAATGCTTTCAGAAACGTTTTTAAATTTTGCTGTGACAAAAAATAAACGTTTTGAAAAAATCGATTTTCTCGCATTTCGTCGTTTCCGCGGTCTAGACTTCCCGAGTCGATGATATTTCTGAATCGAAAGCTTCCTACAGTATATTATATACGTTTTCCGACTAATTTTGGGACGCTGAATCCATTGGGGCAGACTAGAAGTCTCTGTGGTGAGCCGCTAAAAATTTATGGCAGCGTGATATCTGCCGGAAATGCGAGATAGTGTATTTTAGTGTATAGTGTGTATATTGTATATTTTATTAAATTATTGATTTTTTTATCCGTTGTCCATTGTACACCATTATTGGAGACGAAGTTGTCTTTTTGGCCAAGGGTGGCGTTATGCGCGGTTATGCACGGAGCGAATACAAGGTTAAAATTAATAAATTTTGAAGCAACTCATATAATTATCCGAATATCAGCTAGTTGACTTAGTATACTATTGAAAATTGCTGAGCAAATTAAGAATTAAATTGTCTGAAATAATTTGAAAACTAGAAGGTTCCATCTAGAATTCTGCGTTGGATAGACAATCTCAAAATTAGTCAATTTAGAAGCAACTCATAATGATGTGTTTCTCAGCTAGTTCACTAAGTAGGGGTAAACAGCCTTCATTAATAATTCTCACGATGCCTGACAGACAACACACAATGCCTTTTGAAGAGAAAGATATTCAATTGTTAGATAGTCTGGAATTTTACAATCGGATGTATTGAGGAAACGAGATAATTGGCGCCAATTAATACTTCGTTTAAGAATTCAAACAAATTAAAAATTCTTACAAATTATAATAAAACTCATGCATATTTTTTCATTCGTTTCGTAACAGTTACGTTGTTGCCTTGAAGTCGCGACCTTATCACATACATGCGTTGCTTATAATTATTATTATGGTTTTTTTTGCAATATTTAGGTTTGCTTGGCTGCAATTGTTTTCCACCGTTAATTTCAGTCGCGCAAATTAGTTGCAACGATGAAGTCGATATACGGCCGGAAGCCACGTGTGCAAATTTTTACCATTTCACATACACCTAGGTGCTAAATAAAATTTTGTAGACAAGGGACAGATTAAAATTAGGAAAACTCTTAGACGTTTATTTTCAATTTCGTTTTATTTGTTGTTACAGGATGGTGTTGGAGCCAAAGTTTGCAGACTATGGCAGCATCCAGTCGATCGGTGAGATGGTCGTCGGTCATCAGTCGCATCAGACAGATTCAAGCGGATCCCTGGTGCCAACGGGGACACTGAAAGCGCTCACCGCTGCCGAACAGGAAGTCGCCGTGGTCAACATGACCCAGGGCGACCTGTACCAAAGACAACCGCTGCTCTCCGCTCCGGCCAAGGGGGACAAATGGGGCCACGGCAATCATCCCACGCCCGCCAAAGAATACTACGTCGAGGACGACGAGGAGAACATTCTGGAGAAATCTCACCAGGAATCCAACGGGATCATCAAGATTAACATACCCACCCCCGTTCGGGAAGAACCCAGATTTCCACAGGAACGATGGAAAACATTGATTTGTAAGTTTGTTCAGGTCTAAAACGGATAATATGGATTGAAACTATTTGTATTTTCAGCTTTAGTGATATTTTTCTTCAGTAGTGTATTAGTTTTAATTTCACTGGCGACAGTCCACGAGAGGGTCCCCGACAGAAAGACGTACGGACCTCTGCCGGACATCTTTTACGAAATCCTCGGCGCTCACGATTGGGGCCTCACCGTCTCCGAGTATCTCATCATTTTCTCTTTCAATTCCACCGGCGTTTTCATATTTCTACACAAACACAGGTAACCATCAATTTTGGACAATTATTACTATACCTAGCTCACAATCTAAACTTTAATATCAGATTAAACAACGGCTGAAAGTTATTACATTTGAAGAGAATGATTAATTAAACAAATTTTTACTTTGAATGATCAATTTTGGACAATAATTACACTACCTAGGTCAAAAAATTTTGACCAAACTAATTTATTATATCTCTAAATTCCAATAACAGATTAACCAGGAGCTCAAAGTTATTAGATGTGAAGAGGAGGATTAATTTAACCAATTTCGACTTTGATTGATCAATTTTGGACAATAATTACCCTACCTAGGTCAAAATTTATTGACTAAACTAATTTATTATATCTCTAAATTCCAATAACAGATTAACCAACAGCTCAAATTTATTTGATTTGAAGTGAAGGGTTAATAAAACCAATTTCGACTTTGAGTTCGACAATTTTTGACAATAATTACTCTACCTAGGTCAAAATTTCTTGACCAAACCAATTAATTTATTTTCACTTTTTAATTCCCTTTTCTTTTTTTAGATTTATATTGGCAAGACGTCTATTTTTGATAATGTCCCTGTTGTACATGTACAGAGCGTTCACGATGTTCGTGACGGTTCTGCCGATCTCTAGCACGACTTATTACTGTTCGCCACAGAACAACAACACGTCGACGCTGGAGATGACCAAGCGCGTGCTGCAGATGCTCTCCGGCATGGGTCTCAGCATCAACGGCAAGCAGACCTACTGCGGCGACTTCATCTACAGCGGGCACACTCTAATCCTAGTACTCAGCTACCTCTTCATCGCAGAATGTACGCACGAGTTTTCAGCTCCGGCTAAATCTCATCCTTCTGCTTCTTTTCGCAGACACTCCCAAGAAATTGTACCTCGTCCACTGGCTGTACTGGCTCTCGGCCGCCGTCGGCATCTTCATGCTCGAACTCTCCCGGTCCCACTACACCATCGACGTCATCCTCGCCTATTACATAACCACCCGACTCTTTTGGATCTACCACACTCTAGCCAACAACCAAAGCTTAAAGGTAAAAGGAATCATTTATTTAAAATTACCTTTCTTCTTATCCTTATTGTGACCTAATATTTTTTCTCATGAACAGATCTTCCTGCATATAGTGTAATCTTCCTTTATATAATTTGATCTTCCTTCATATAATCAGATGTTTCTTATTATTATCTGTTTTTCCTACTCATGAGCAGGTCTTACTTCTAATGATCTGGTCACATCCTACTTATGAATTGTTCTTCCTTCCTATGAACACGTCATCCTTATTAGCAGCTTCTCTTCCTTATGATCTGGTCTTCCTTCATATTAACATATTAACTTCTTCCTTCATATGGGCATCTACTCCATCTGCCCTTCCATCTTACAATCCGCTGTTCCATCGTTTGATCCTTTCATCCTACAAGCAAGTCTTCCTTCTTAACATCTACTGTTTCATCTTATGATCTGCTCTTCCTTTCAACAATCAGGTCTTCTTTCTTAGGATCTGGTCTTCTCTCATTTAATTGAGTCTTCTTTCTTATGGTCTTCTCTTTTATGATCTTCTTTATTATCAATATAGTCTTACTCATCATTTTTTTGTCTTCCTTCTCATGATCTGGTGTTCCTTCTTCGAACAAGTTTTCTTCTTTAGGAACTGGTCTTCCTTCTTATGATCAACTCTTGCATCCACTGTTCCATATTATTATCTGCTCTTCCTTCTTTTGATCTCGTATTCCTGCCAATCAAGTCATCCTTACAATCCGCCGTTTCATCTAATGATCCGGTCTTCCTTCCAACAATCAGGTGTTCCTTCTTATGATCTGGTCTTCTCTCATTTAATTGGGTCTTTCTTCTTATGTTCAGGTCTTCTCTTTTATGATGTGGTCTTCCTTATTATTATCTAGGCTTCCTTGTCATTTTCTTATTTTCCTTCTAATGATCTGGTCTTTGTTCCTATAAACAAGTATTCTTCCTGGTGAACTGGTCTTCCTTCTAATGATCTACTCTTGCATCCACTTTTCCATCTTAATATCAGCTCCTCCATCTTTTGATCTTGTCTTCCTTCCTACCATCACGTCTTCATTCTTATGATCGTTTGTTTCATCTTATGATCCTGTGTTCCTTCCAACAATCAGGTCTTCCTTCTTATAATCTGGTTTTCTCTCATTTAATTAGGTCTTCCTTCTTATGGCCAAGTCTTCCCTTTTATGACCTGGTCTTCTTTATTATTTTCTAGTCTTCCTTGTCATTTTCTTGTTTTTCTTCTCATTATCTGGACTTCCTTCTTATGACCAAGTATTCTTCTTTATGAACTGGTCTACCTTCCTTGCATCTGCTCTTCCATCTTATTATCAGCTCTTGCATCTTCTGATCATGTTTTCCTTCCTACAATCAAGTCTTCCTTCTTATGATCCGCTCTTTCTTCTTATGATCCGGTATTCCTTCCAAAGATCAGGTCTTCCTTCTTATGATCTGGTCTTCTCTCATTTAATTGGGCCTTCCTTCTTATGGTCAGGTCTTCTCTTTTATGATCTGGTCTTCCTTCATATTATCTAGCCTTCCTTGTCATATTCTTATCTTCCTTCTAATGATCTGGTCTTCGTTCTTATGAACAAGTATTCTTCCTTAGGAGCTGGCCTTGAAGCTGAAGGATCCACTGTTAGCAACCACTGTTAGCACTGTTAGGATCCACTGTTGCATCCACTCTTCCATCTTATTATCAGCTCTTCCTTCTTTTGATCTTGTCTTCCTTCCTACAATCAAGTCTTCCTTTTTAGAATCCGCTGTTTCATCTTATGAGCCGGTATCAATCAAGAGACAAGAAGTTTTTCTGGCCTACCTTTCAACAATCAGATCTTCCTTCTTATGATTTTGTCTTCTCTCATTTCATTGGGTCTTTCTTCTTATGCTCAGGTCTTCTCTTCTATGATCTTCTTCTTCTTCTTCTGACCCTACAGCCCAGGGTGAGCTTTGACCTCCTTAACAATCCCCTTCCACCTTTGACGGTCTTCAGCGACACGTATCCAGTTTCCTACTTGTAGAGTTTCTACATCTTCCTCTACCTTATCTTTCCACCTGGTTCTGGGTCTACCTCGGCTTCTTGAGGTGTTAGGTTGCGCTTTATGGATGGATCTGGGTGCTCTTGTACTCGGCATTCTAATCATGTGGCCCGCCCATCGAAGTCTCTGTGCCTTAATGAATCTTACTATGTCTCCACCTTCTATTAGTTCTTGAAGTTCGTAGTTCATGCGAATTCTGTATCCTTCTTCCTCTCTCACTGGTCCAAAGATCTTCCGTAAAATCCGTCTTTCAAAAATACGAAGAGAGTTTTTGTCTGCTTCCGAAATACTTCAGGATTCAGCTCTTCTATGATCTGGTCTTCCTTATTATTATCAAGCCTTCCTTGTCATTTTCTTATCTTCCTTCTCATGATCTGGTCTTTGTTCTTATGAACAAATATTCTTAATTATGACCTGGTTTTTCTTCTAATGATCTACTCTTGCATCCACTCTTCAATATTATTATCAGCTCTTCCATATTTTTATCTTGCCTTCCTTCCTACCATCAAGTATTCATTCTTATGATCTGCTGTTTCATCCTATGATCCGGTCTTCCTTCCAACAATTAGGTCTTCCTTCTTATGATCTGGTCTTCTCTCATTTAATTGGATCTTCCTTCTTATGGTAAAGTCCTCCATTTTATGATCTGATCACACAGAAGAGAGGGACCAGAAGTTTTTCTTCTCATGATCTGATCTTCCATCTTCTGAACAAGTATTCTTCCTTGTGAACTGGTCTTCATTACTTGCATCCACTGTTCCATCTTATTTTCAGCTCTTCCATCTTTTGCTCCTGTCTTCCTTCCTACAATCAAGTCTTCCTTCTTGTCATCTACTCTTTCTTCTTATGATCCAGTCTTCCTTCTAACGATCAGGTATTCCTACTTATGATATAATCTTCTCTCCAATGATTAGGTCTTTCTTCTTATGGTCTGACCTTTTCCTTTATATCCAAGTGGTCCTTTTTGTGATCTAATATTCTTGTCTTCCTTCTCATGATCTTGTCTTCCTTTTAATTATCCAGTCGTCTTTCTTATAACCTATTTTTCCTTTTTATAGTGTGGTTTTTATTTTGATGGCCAGGTCTTCCTTCTTAACTAACCTTTCTGTTTTACCTTCTTATCATGTGGTATTCATTTTGATGGCCAGGTCTTCCTTCTCAAGATTCAATCTTCCTTGCTGTGATCTGATTATGTTTCTTACAAGAATAATATTTGGACTATAATTATCCTACTTAGATCCGAATCTTAACTCCAAACACAGGGAGTCAAACAAAGGCTCAAATAATTTGTTTTGAAGGGAAGGATTAGTTAAATAATTTTTGACATTGAATTATCAATTTTGAACAAGAATTACTACACCTAGGTCTCCATCTAAACTTCAATAACAGATAAACCGAAGGTCCAAAATCAATAGTTTTGCTGAGAAAGATTAGATGTATTGAATTATCAATTTTGAACAATAATTACCACACCTAGGCATCAATCTAAACTTTAATAACAGATAAACCGAAGGCCCAAAGTCATTAGTTTTGCTGAGAAAGATTAGATTTATTGAATTATCAATTTTAAACAATAATTACTACACCTAGGTCTTAATCTCAACTTCATTAACAGATAAATCGAAGGCCCAAAGTCATTAGTTTAAGAGAGAAAGACTAGTTTTGTTGAATTATCAATTTTGAACAATAATTACTACACCTAGGTCTCAATCTAAACTTCAACTACAGATAAACCGAAGGCCCAAAGTCATTAGTTTAACTGAGAAAGATTAGATTTATTGAATTATCAATTCTGAAGAATAATTACCACACCTAGATCTCAATTTAAAATTCAATAGCAGATAAACCGTAGGCCCAAAGTCATTAATTTAGCTGAGAAAGATTGGTTTTATTGAATTATCAATTTTGAACAATAATTACCACACCTAGGTCTCAATCTAAACTTCAATAACATATCAACCGAAGGCCCAAATCATTTGTCTTGGAGGGAAGGATCAGTTAAATAAATTTTGACATTGAATTATCAATTTTGAACAATAATTACCTCACCTAGGCCTCAATCTAAACTCGAAATACAGATAAACCAAAGGTTCAAATCATTTGTCTTGAAGGGAAGAATTAGCTTAAAAAATTTTGACATTGAATTCGCAATTTTGAACAATAATTACCACACCTAGGCCTCAATCTAAACTTTAATAACAGATAAACCGAATTCCCAAAGTCATTAGTTTTGAGGAGAAAGATTAGATATATTGAATTATGAATTTTGAACAATAATTACCACACCTAGGTCTCAATCTAAACTTCAATAACAGATAAACCGAAGGCCCAAAGTCATTAGTTTAGCTGAGAAATATTAGATTTATTGAATTATCAATTTTGAAGAATAATTACCACACCTAGATCTCAATTTAAACTTCAATAGCAGATAAACCGTAGGCCCAAAGTCATTAGTTTAGCTGAGAAAGATTGGTTTTATTGAATTATCAATTTTGAACAATAATTACCACACCTAGGTCTCAATCTAAACTTCAATAACATATCAACCGAAGGCCCCAAGTCATTAGTTTAGCTTAGAAAGATTAGTTTTATTGAATTATGAATTTTGGACAATAATTGCCCCACCTAGGTGACAAAATAATATCAAATCCTTCGATGGATTAACTGATCTGATGATGAGCTAATCCTTGATTATATATATATATATATATATATATATATATATATATATATATATATATATATATTATATGAATTGTCTAAATGTTAATATGTATTTTTTGTTTTTGTTTAGCAACATTCTGAGAGGAATTTGCTGGGTCGTTCGTGGTGGTTCAATTTCTTCTTGTATTTCGAAGGAAATGTTGGTGGACAAGTTCCTAGGCAGTGGCCGGACTGGCCGTTCCCCTGGCCGCGTCGTTTCCAAACGAAGAGCCGGGACAGTTAGTAGTGAATGTGCATACGTGACGAATTTTAATTTAGTTTGAAAATCGAATATCAAATATGTAAATGTGATAGACTGATGGTGACATTTAGGTGGGTGTTAAGAAAAATCCAAAAGGAATTGGTGGAAGGAGAGGAGAAAATTCAGTTTGGATAATTTTAATGGAAGAAGAATTTCTTATTGTCTTACTACGGTTATTTTTTTTTATGTGAGTGCTTTTTTTTCGTCTTTTATTTTGTTTTTAGTGTCGAGGATTCAAAGAAATAATTTAAAGTGTTCTGCCAAAAGGAAATAACGAGAGAATATATTTATAAATAGAAGAGAGAAGCCAAAAAGTGCCTTCGAGAATGTTAAAACTGTCGCGAAGAAAACATGTTGTGTATTAAATGTTGCTAAAGTAAGCTTACATGGTCTAGAAGTCTTTTCGTATTATTGATTTGTTTTGTCGACGTCTTGTGTGGGAGGGTCGTGTTTGTGTAAATATTAGTTTTTATTTGATTTTAGATCATTCTTCTCCTCAGTTTTATTGAAAGTTCAATGGAGACACTGAATCTCGAGGTTTTAGCCTAATACAAACCAAATGCTATAACAGGCGGGAGCCCAATTTAAGTCTATTTAAGCCCAAAGTTGTTCACACAATTCTTATAAACGTTGCCTAACTTTGATTTCAATTTCAAGTTCTATGTTTGTTAAAATCCCAATGTTTCAGGCTAAAACTTTGGTTCTTACATTTGCCTGTTGTCTAAAAACAAAGATTAGACAGACAAGACTAGACAGACTAGACAGACAAGACTAGAAAGGCAAGACTAGACAGACAAGACTAGACAGACAAGACTAGACAGACAAGACTAGACAGACAAGACTAGACAGACAAGACTAGACAGAAAAGACTAGACAGAAAAGACTAGACAGAAAAGACTAGACAGAAAAGACTAGTCAGACAAGACTAGACAGACAAGACTAGACTAGACAAGAGCCCAACCAAATATTAACTAAATCTGTTGTATGAACATCTGTGTGAAGTGATGAGCGAATACTGAAACTTCTAATCAACATTTGAGTGAATCTCGGCCGTTTTGAGCAACTTTTGTCGCGCCAAGTCTTGTTAAGAAAAATCCAATATTTTTGTCTATATATACAATCTAGCGTCTATTGAGTTATCTATATAGATTTATATAAGAAAGAAAAGAAGAGATAGTTTGATATGTTATATTTGTATAGACGTTGATTTGTCTGTAGTTACCTACATTATTGTGTTTGTCTAATTTATTCTGTTGTCTAAGTTGTTTGTTGGTGTTGTCTAAGATTTAACGACACGCCGAGTATTTTGTTAATTTATATCTATTTCTAGTTAAGGTTTGTTAAACTTTTGGTCTAATTTGGACGAGATTTCGTTTAGGTTTTTGTCAAATTAGTCTGAAATGGGGAAGTTGTCTCAGAGTACTTTACATTTTTCTGTGATGGTAGCAAAAATTTGTTAATTTTTTTTTGTCTAATTAGTTCAATTTCTTTTAATAAATATTTTAATATAGTCTTTCTCTATTTAACATGTCATTTACTAACATCAAACACAAACAAGAATATACAAACAGGACTAGAAAGGTAAGATTAGACATACAAGGCTCACAAGGGGGTCAACTCGTCATCACCGATTTGGCCCAAATTTACAGTATATGTAGGGCTTGACTATAAATGAAAGTGACGCAAGCGGGAGGGCCAGATGGCCAAGCGTTAAAAAAATAACTCATAACCGACTACTCATATGTTAGCATAATGCCCGCTATGTTAGCATAAATTTCAATGGCCGATCAGCGCAACGGTAAGAGCTCGGGTTAATAGTACGAGGATTGCGGGTTCGATTCCCCGTGGGGACGCTTTTTTTTGTTATTTACAATTATTAAAATTACTTTCTTTTATTATTATTATTATTATTTATTATTGTTTTTAATAACTTTTTAATTGTAATTATTAATTTGTCAATTTAATTATTTTATTAGCTTTCATAGTATTTGTCCAACTTCCCCCTCTGCCTTCCATTGTCAGCTTTCCTATTAACCATTAAGGTCATTTTAAAAATTGTAAATATAAAAAAAGCGTCCCCACGGGGAATCGAACCACCGATCCTCGTACTATGAACCCGAGCTCTTACTGCTGCGCTGACCGGCCATTGAAATTTATGCTAACATTGCGGGCTTATGAGCTGTCGGTTATGAGTTATTTTTTTAACGCTTGGCCATCTGGCTCTCCCGCTTGTGTCACTTTCATTTATACTCAAGCCCTACATATGCTGCAAATTTCAGGCAAATCGGTGATGACGAGTTGACAGGGCCCCCTTGTCAGTCAAGTCCATATTCGTCGCAAAAACAAACAAACTCATGGCGCTACAGCCTAGAACGGGCTCTGGCGTCCTCCCACAGGCTATACTTTGCTTGGTGTCCTGATCTTACAATTAGACACAAGTGTAGGGGAGCCCTTACAGTTATTAACGTGGATGGCGAGCCACGAATCGGGGAGGGGGGTTCGAGGCGGATTTTTACTGCGATTGAAGACTGTGGTGGTCTATTAGTCAAGGTGTCAGACTTCGGAGCCCCAAGTACCGGGTTCACTCTGATGCCAGAGCAAAATGCAGAGATGCCAGATCCATCTACAGGAGAACGGTGGCTTATTTTTCACAATGTCCAGGATTAGAACCCAGGACTTGCGGCTCCGAAGTCTGACACCTTGACTAGTAGGCCACCACCGTCTTCCATATTCATCGCACCTCTCAAAGAATCTCAAAGAAGCCCAGAAGCTTGCAATAAACCTGTTCAAATTAGTATAACCAGGCCGAGGAATCTCAAAGAAGCGGTGGTAGATGAGACAATCTGTGCACTAATCCTGTTCAAATTGGTGTAACCAGGCCGAGGAATGTCTAAATCAGGCCTGGGCAAATAGCGGCCCGCGGGCCGCATGTGGCCCCCGTTGACATTTTATAAGGCCCGCGAAGCATTGTATAAAATACTTTAATTAAGAAAATATATATATATATCCAATAAAAACATAAGTTATATAAGTTATAGTTATAAAGTAATATATAGTTATAAGTTGGTTTTGTGATTCGCATTCTAACATAAACACAGCTATTAAAATACAAAAGTCTTATGAC
Organism: Phosphuga atrata; assembly: GCA_944588485.1. Classification (NCBI taxonomy): domain Eukaryota; kingdom Metazoa; phylum Arthropoda; class Insecta; order Coleoptera; family Silphidae; genus Phosphuga; species Phosphuga atrata. The sequence continues at coordinate 44,314,789 of OX155903.1, read as the reverse complement.
ATGTTTATTATGTTTACCAGGCCGGATGTTTACTTTATTATCTAGCTGCCACTATTTCACAGAAATTCACATTTACTGCACATTTACGGGCTCTAAAAATATATCCTTTAACAAGCAGTGTATATCAGGGCTGTCCAAGTGGGTTGTAGTATTTTAAAATATTGGTTAGTATCATCCCTATTATTCATCGATTGTATTATTGGGAATGGGATTGAAAAGGCTTTTTATAAGTTAATATTGATTCACCTGACTAGTTTCGGTGTCTTACTGATACCTTAATCGTAGGCTCTAAATTACTTATGTTTTAAATATACATTTTTACAAAGTCAAGTTTGAAAGGCGGGGATATGAAAGTTTCGGGCGAATAATAAGATTATACGTCAAAAAGTTAGGGCAAAACATGTCGGAAATTGACACAAAATGTACACAACAAAATTTCAACTATGAAAAGGTCCATTATGTTTTATGTTTTTTTACAAATGCCAAATATAAATTTAATTGAAATGTGATGTTCAATTTAATAAAATCCTTACGTATTTTATAATGCTCCAAAGCGCATATTTTTTTCAAAGCGGCACTTGCAGTTGGACAACCCTGATATATATTGTTCGCATCTTTGAGAAAAACCCGAAAATATTATTGTGTCTATACTTGCCGCAGCGACCCCGTGGAGTGATCACGCGGCGTTCACGTGATAGTTCGTAGTGACGTTGTAAAAAGCCTGAAGACCGATTTTTGGATAAAATGTAATCACTTATTTTAAATAAGACAGAAACACTGAAAACTCAAAAGCACCTGGCGTACGACTAGATTGGTCGACTGGTTTAACCCTTAAGCACCTGGGTCCGGTTACTGAAACCGCAACGGTTTTACGAATCGTGTGCATCTTTTTTCAAACAATACCCACAACTTAGAGCGCCTGACTAATTGTTCACTGAATCATAGCAACAAAATGTCTAAAGTGGGTTGGTCATCAAATGTGTGTAGACGCGTATAAAAATATTTGAATTATTCGAGCGGTCGCTGTGACCGGTCCCGGGTCTTTATGAGAGTTTTAGTAGCTTGCACATGAACGATCTTTTGCAATTTTCGCCATCCAAATCTAGAGATGTTAACACAAGTCTTTTTGGTTTTACTAATAACATTACATTAGTGTCGTACATCCCAAAAAAAAACAAAGCAATTGTATTAGTTTCATTGATACATAACACCAAAACTGTTGATGAAGAGAGCACAAAACCTGAAATAAACATGTAGGTACTATAACAATACAAAGGGAGGAGTTGATTCATTAGATCAAAAATGTGCCAATTACTCAACTGGACGTCGAACTAGGCGTTGGCCTATGGCGTTGTTTTTCTAGAATGCTGGATATATGTGATAATAACGCGTTTGTTTTATATAATTCCTGTAAAGACACTCCCAACATGATAATATGATGATTTTATATCTCTTTTGGCAGGGCAGTTGGTAATACTACATATGCAAAGAAGACATGAAAACTTTCATTTATCATATGAAATTCGCGCATGCATCCGCATAGTAATGTCAAACTGCAAAACTTGAAGTTGAAAAGAAAAACATTCTACTTATGCCATTATTGCAAGAAACCAGTGTGTTTAGAATGCACAAAAAAATTTGTCGTAACTGCAGCGAAAATATTTAGGGTGGTATTAGTGCCTTGCAATTTTTATGTTAAATTTTTATTTTTTGTTTCAATCTATGATTTTCTATTAGTTTAATCCTCCAATTAAGAGAAATTGAAACACATTTTTCAAACAAGTTCTATAATGAGCGATTTTTACTTAGATATGCTACAAAATTGCTCAAATAAAACATATATATTTAAAGGTTTTATATGGTTTTATTACTTGTACTAATTCCAATAAATAGTTTAAGCCACTTAAAGTATATAAATAATAATTTAAACTTATTGTTAGTATAATTCTACAAGAAAAGTTGCGGTCTCGATGACCGGTCCCGGGTATGTAAGTTTGGGTTTTTAGACCCAGGTGGTTAAGGGTTAAAGTTTCGGCTGCGAGATCTACGCTTCAAAAGCGTTAGCACTGACCAATAGGGAATCATCCTCCGAAAATCACGTGAAGATCACGCTTATTACTCCATCGGGTGGCTGCGGCAACTATAGGCTTGTGTAGATGCAACGATCGTGGTATGCAAATAACTAAATAGAAAGTTATTTAATGCGGCTCGCGGTCAAATTTTCATCACGTGATGTAGCTAAAATATTTGCCCACCCCTGCTCTAAATTCTTTATTCAAATATCGCAGATTGCTTCGTTAAACCAAGCACCATCAACGCGCAATCGGAATGATCTAAGGTGGTGTAAGAATTGGGCTTACAATTAGTGTAAGAAGGCTTGGTGTAAGTCGTTAGAATTGTGCTCAAGGTAGGTAGGTAGGGCTCAACCACCATCGAAACCCTCGGCGCCGGACAGACCATACTGAGCAGACAAGACTAGATAGATAAAACTAGGCAGACAAGACTAGACTGAGAAGTCTAATATTTATAAATTACTAAAGTCTTGAGACAAGTCTAGACAAGACCAAACATTCTATTTTGTTAGATACTGTCTAGTCTAGTTCTCTCTGATTAAGGCAAGGTTTACTACTGTCAAAAATATATTTGTCGGTTTTTTCTGATGTCTGACCTGGTTTTATTTTAAAATTCGCTGCAAAAAGGTTTGCAGATTTATGATTTAGTCGCCGGTCGACCTTCAAGCGGGCAACACGTAGTTTCGCCGTGAGTATAAGATTGTAACTGAAATCCTCTAAACAGATCAACCATGTCCTCGTCATCTGAATATGAAACAGAAGGTAAGAATGAATTAGAAAGACAAGAGTAGACAAAGAAGATTTAACAGACAAGGCTAGACAGGCAAGACAAGACAGTCAAGACTAGACAGACAAGACTAGATAGACAAGACTAGAGAGACAAGGCTAGACTTGACTGGCATGACTAGACGGACAAGGCCAGATAGACAAGACTAGAGAGACAAGACTAGACGGATAAGACTAGAGAGACAAAACTAGACGGACAAGACTAGACAGACAAGACTAAACAGACAAGACTAGACAGACAAAACTAGGCAGACTTGACAGACAAGACTAAACAGACAAGACTAGACAGACAAAACTAGACAGACTTGAGAGACAAGACTAAACAGACAAGACTAGACAGACAAGGCTAAACAGACAAGACTAGACAGACAAGACAAGACAGACCAGACTAGACAGGCAGGACTAGACAGACAAGACTTTTTTTTTGCTCGTGCTGCGAGTCGAAAATCGGCAAACACCACAACCCGGCCCGTGCCGAGTGGTAGTGTGGGGCTGCCCAGTAAAGGGCGTACCCACTAAACCTCCCCCCCACTATTCATGCCCCCCAGTCAAAAAACCAGAGGAAACGTAATGGGATCCAAACTTGGCATAACTTTATCACGTACCTCCCCCTTTCATCCATAAAAAAAACATTTATCACCATTCACTCGTTGTGCCGGGCGCGCCGTTATTCGCCGTGCCCCCCCTCACATCAAGGTTTACAATAAATTTTTTGCGCCCGCTTCGCACTAAGGGGGGCCCGGCGTTGGCACGCACGGCTCGCGCGTAGCAACCCTTCGACCCGCCTCGCTCTCATCCCTTTCATCCTTCTCCTTTCTCCTCATTATAAATACTATCATCCCAGTCGTCACGCTTCCATCCATTCATACTAACTACCGAGCATAATCCTCACCTAGCTCACCTTGCTTACAACCTCTCCCACCTAGCATTTTGCCTCGCTCCTCATTCGCACCCATCTCACCAGTAGCGTCGCTAGCGTCGGTCAATCGGGCGAATGCCCGGGGTCCACGAACTAGGGGGCCCTCACAAGGGCTGTGCCCCCCCCATCTTCTATACATATGTTCCTTTCTTGTATGTATTAAAAATTAATTTGTTTTTTCATTTTTTTTTTATTTACTGGGGGCCCCACCTCAGTATATATATATGCCCGGGGCCTCAAAATCCAAAAGACGGCGCTGCATCTCACACACTCACAGATCGTATGCTCCGCCGTGTCCTCATTTGCACCGCAGTACCTACATTGCACCACCAAGTCCTCTGCCAACCACTCTTCCATCATTCTTCCTCTTCTCTGGGGGATCCCCACCAAGTAGTCTTGGCATTGAAATACTCCCCGGCAACAATCTCTTTGGACCAGGTTTCCATACTGGTCCTCAGCTCATCCAAAAATGCTACAAACTGCTCCAGCGTAATGTTGGGCGAGATGTAGCACCCATACAGGACCAAGTTCTCCCATTCATTCCATATCAACTCCATTGCAGTTGCACTCCTATTTGAGTTTGTTTGCAGTATAATCATTTTCTGATAGACTTCCCTTTCATACTTTCCACTCATTTTTGGTACACGAGGCAGCCCATAGAGTCTGCCCTGTGCCCGCTCACTTCACACACGTAGCACATGGCCTCCTTGGCCTTGTACTCTTGCGCTTTGTGCCCACATTCCCCGCACCGCAGACATACTATCTTTCTCTCATTTTACTTGCATGCTGCCGCCAAGTACCCGAAGCCAAGGCACCAGTAGCACTTGGGCGGCTTGTTGTTCTCACTCACCCGACACATAACCCATGACCGCTATTCTGGCCCCTCCCCGCACTGGGCGGAGAGACTTTACCACGCACTCCTTGCATTCAGTGGCCTTCTGCAAGGCCTCTTTCACTTCCTCTGGGGTGGTACTCGTCCATGTCCCGGACCAGGACACTTGTAAAGCCCACCGTTCTGACCTCACTCACCTCTTTCACTTGCGCTATTCTCTCAGCCAGTCGCTACTTTTCTCCCTCGTCTTTCACTCTAAGCATAAGATCCCCAGCTACGGTTTTCCTCATCCCTTTCATAGGTATATCCTCTACATCCACTTCATTCTTTATGGCATTTACCATCTGTGCATAAGAGACATCCTCTACCCTCCTTACCAGAACGGCTTGGGTCGTTCCGGTGTCTCCGGCCACTTTTTTCTCGATGCGATTTACCTTCCACTTTCATCCAGTACAGGGTTACATCAGTTCCTGTACCGAAAAACACGCATTCACACACGTCAGACAGACAAGACTAGACAGACGAGACTAGACAGAAAAGACTAGACAGACAAGACTAGACAGACAAGACTAGACAGACAAGACTAGACAGAATAGACAGACAAGACTAGACAGACAGGACTAGACAGACAAGACTAGACAGACAAGACTAGACAGACAAGACTAGACAGACAAGACTAGACAGACAAGACTAGACAGACAAGACTAGACAGACAAGACTAGACAGACAAGACTAGACAGACAAGACTAGACAGACAAGACTAGACAGACAAGACTAGACAGACAAGACTAGACAGACAAGACAAGACTAGACAGACAAGACAAGACTAGAGAGACAAGACAAGACTAGACAGACAAGACAAGACTAGACAGACAGACAAGACAAGACAAGACTAGACAGACAAGACTAGACAGACAAGACTAGACAGACAAGACTAGACACACAAGACTAGACAGACAAGACTAGACAGACAAGACTAGACAGACAAGACTAGACAGACAAGACTAGACAGACAAGACTAGACAGACAAGACTAGACAGACAAGACTAGACAGACAAGACTAGACAGACAAGACTAGACAGACAAGACTAGACAGACAAGACTAGACAGACAAGACTAGACAGACAAGACTAGACAGACAAGACTAGACAGACAAGACTAGACAGACAAGACTAGACAGACAAGACTAGACAGACAAGACTAGACAGACAAGACTAGACAGACAAGACTAGACAGACAAGACTAGACAGACAAGACTAGACAGACAAGACTAGACAGACAAGACTAGACAGACAAGACTAGACAGACAAGACTAGACAGACAAGACTAGACAGACAAGACTAGACAGACAAGACTAGACAGACAAGACTAGACAGACAAGACTAGACAGACAAGACTAGACAGACAAGACTAGACAGACAAGACTAGACAGACAAGACTAGACAGACAAGACTAGACAGACAAGACTAGACAGACAAGACTAGACAGACAAGACTAGACAGACAAGACTAGACAGACAAGACTAGACAGACAAGACTAGACAGACAAGACTAGACAGACAAGACTAGACAGACAAGACTAGACAGACAAGACTAGACAGACAAGACTAGAGATACAAGACTGTCTGTCTAGACAGCACTTGAGAGACAAGACTATTTGCTAGTTTTGCCTAGTTTTGTATATTACTGTTCAAATTGGTGAATTTTTCTAGGAAGGGAGGAAGTTTTTCGTGATTATTATAGAGAAAACGTGTCTGAGCCGAAGTCGATATTCGGCCTGAAAGGTTTGCATTTCAAACAGTTCAGGAGCGACCGCGTCGTGTTGATCTACCGACCGGGGGCGCTTATCGACAGCATTGAGCCCTCGCACCGGTTCTTATGCGTCCTGACCCACGACGGGAGGCACTGGAGGATCCGGCGCGACACCTTCCCCGTCGACTGCAAATGGACGATCTACGAGATATTCTGGGGCAAGCAGTTCTTCCGTATCACCGACCAGTTGCTGCCCAAAGCGATATTTCTCATCCACCAGTTCTTGCAAACTTGGGCTCACATGTATGATGAAAACACTAAAGATAGATTAAAGGTAAATTATAGAATTATCTCGACATAATTAGAACAGATTAAATAATATTTAACAAGATTTTAAAGGTGGCTAAACGATGCTAGACAAAAGTAGGCAAGGCTATCCACTTAGCAAGACTAAAAACGATTAGAGAAGAGTAGACAAGACCAGACAAGACCAGGCAAGACCAACCAAGTCCAAGTCCCGTCCAGTCCAAGACAAGACCAAACAAGACCAGACTAGACCAACTAAGACCAAATCTATTCCAGTTGAGTCCAGTCCAATACAACAACAAACAAAACCAACCAAGACCAAGTCCAGTCCGGTCTGGTCGGGTCGGGTCGGGTCGGGTCCGGTCCAGTCCAGTCCAGTTTTTTTTTGCACGTGCTGGGAGGTGAAAATCTGCAAACAGACACCACCCTACCCGTGCCTAGTGATAGTGTGGGGCTGCCCAGTAAGGGGCGACCCATTAAAAAAACTCCCACCATTCATGCCTCCCAGCCAAAACCGGAGGAAACGTGATGGAATCCAAAGTTGGCATACCGGTTAACTGTAAAACCATCTTATCCCCATTCACTCGTTGTGTCGGTCTACAACGCCGGTTACACGCCGTTGTACGCCCTGCCCCCCTCATATCAAGGTTTCCAATAAATTTGTGCGCCCCTTCGCACTAAGGGGGGCCCGGCGTTGGCACGCACTGCTCGCGCGTAGCAACTCCTCGACCCGCCTCACGCTCATCCCGTTCATCCTTCTCCTTTCTCCTCATTGTAGATCTTATCATCCCAGTTAGCAAGCCCCATTCATACTCACTACGGAGCATAATCCTCAGCAAGCTCACCTTGCTTACATCCTCTCCCACCTTTCATTCTGCCTCGCTAATCATTTCCACCCATCTCACACACTCAAAGATCGTATGCTCCGCCGTGTCATCATTTGCACCGCAGTACCTACAGTGCGCCTCGTCCAGTTTCCCGATTCGTTCAGGTAAGACCCAACGGATCCATGCCCCGTGAATGCCTGGGTAAGGTAATAATTCACCTGCCTTGCCCACGGTTGACCCATTCATCGATGGTCGGAATCAGTTGCCTGGTCTAGGCTCCATTTTCCGACGCCTCCCATCTCTCCTGCCATATGCGCAAGGTACTCGTTTCTAAGGTCCAATCTTGTCCAATTTGGTACAGTCTTACAGAGAAGACTGGACAAGGCTGGAGAAGACTGGACAAGACTACACAAGACTGGACTAGACTAGTCAAGGTTACACAAGACGAGAGAAGACTAAGGAAGACTGTAGAAAGCAGAACTGCTTTAGTCTTGTTTGTTTAAAGCTTTGAAACCTTGCAATTTTGTTTTGTTTTTCTGTTTTGAATATTTGCAATATCTATTGATACTAATTATCAGCCTTTGTTGTTACATTTCTCATTTAGCATTTAGCATAGTAAGCAGAAAATTGTTTCAAACATTAACATTAAACCTTATAGTATAGTATTGTCCAGTCTTGCGTAGTTTTATCTAGCCTTGTCTAATTTTGTCTAGTCCTCTCTGGTCTTATCTATTCTTGTGAAGTCCTGACAAGTTTAGTCTATTATTGTTTAGTCGTGTCTATTATTATTTAGTCTTGTCTATTATTGTTTAGTCTTGTCAATTCCTACTTAGTCTTGTGTCTTCTTATTTAGTCTTGTCTATTCTTATTTAGTCTTATTCTTATTTGGTCTATTCTTGTAGAGGTGTTGTCTAATAGACCTTTTCATAGTTGAAAATTTTTTGTGCGCATGTGTCAATTTCCGCCATGTTTTTCGGTCACTTTTTGACGTATAACCTGTGAAAATAACAAAATGTGCCTGAAACTTTCATATTCCCGCCTTCTAAACATGGCGGATACACATGCACATAACTAACCGTAAAAAGGTCTATTATCTATTAATATGTTTTGTGTAGAGATTTATGGAAGGTGATAGTGATGTGGATTTGTTTGAAGACGAGGAGGTGTTAGTTTTAACCGAGCAGGAAATCGAGGAGCGGCACAGGAAGAAGGAAGAAATCTGGCAGAGAATGTTGCCGCCGCCGGCCAGACCAGTCGAGCTGGAGAGACGAAGATTGAGGAAAAGACGGCCGCGGGTTATCAGATCGAGTTCAAGTTCGAGCTAAACGGTTTTTAGAAATCAGATTTCTTTTTCGATTTGATAAATTTAAACTGATTTATAAAAACTCGGGTAAGAAAAGGTTGTTTATTGCTCATATTTATATTGGTCATATTCATATTATTCGGTTTTATTTACATAAAACTATATATACAATTATACAGAGGATAGTTTACACAAAGAACTAGTATCTAGAAGATATATTATCTGCAAGAACTCTCTGTCTCTCTCTCTTCAACTGGCGATAATCAATATATAAAGGTAGACTTCCGAGCAAAGCGGCTCTGGCGTCACTAACGCAGCGACACTGACGCACTCAGCATCAATGCGTCAGTATCGCTGCGCTCGAATGGCGCTTCATACGTTTCCATAGTGCATAATACTATCGCTATGTCGCCGCGTCAGTATCGCTGCGTTAATGACGCCAGAGCCGCGTTGCTCGGATGTCTACCTTTAAGGTAGACTTCCGAGCAAAGCGGCTCTGGCGTCACTAAAGCAGCGATACTAATGCGGCGACATAGCGATAGTATTACGCATTATGAAAATATATGAGGCGCCATTCGAGCGCAGCGACACTGACGCACTGACTCTGAGCGCGTCAATGTAGCTGCGCTCGAATGGCGCCTCATACATTTCCATAGTGCATAATACTATTGCTATGTCGCCGCGTAAGCCGCGTTGCTCGGAAGTCTACCTTTAAGGTACGTACACACGGTATAGAAAACTAGCGTATAGAATTGCTATAATTTGACTATAGCTGTGTGAACGCCTAGTATAGTCCAAAACTATTCGTATAGTTGAACTATTCGAACCGGTCACACGGCTATAGCCAAACTATAGCAGGACTATACGCTAGTTTTCTATACCGTGTGTACGTAGCTTAACTATACGTACAGAGGATAGTTAGTACAAAGAACTAGTATCTAGAAGATCTAGTATCTATAAGTCTCTATTCACTGGCGCTCAGCTTCTTCATTATTCATCGCTTCTCTTCTCCACTCTTCAGTATTTAGCAGATTTCCGTCATCCTTTTTAATTGCATCTTCCCACCGTTTTCCTGGTCGACCTATGAGAACTAGTAGTTTTTCTGAATTAATCTAGAAAAGATAATCTTATAAGTTTATCTATTAACATCTTGAATTGACATAGATGTGGATATATTCACTTCAAGATGTCAATTCAAGAATTTTAATGTGAAAATGATGACCAGCTATGTATTTATACAAAAGTATTATCTAGTTGTTATCTATACTTATTTTGTTTGTTATCTTTGATATTTTCCACTGTTGTCTATGTTAAACATTTATACCTGCTGTCTTATTTATATTGTTATTATATTATTTATACCTATTTATTAATATTTGTTAAGCTTGTATCTATAATCGATTGTATTTATCTATTATTTATCTAGTTTAAGGATGTTTGCATCTATATTCGATTATATTATATTGTATATTGTATTATGTGATTATATATTTATTAATTGCCTTTATATATTACATAGATATGAAGTTATCTGAATATTTTTTCATTTTTACAGAAATATGTTACAGGTTTTTCCAATTAAATTATTACTTTTTCTACTACCATCTGCAAAATTTGCAAGATTTGCAAAAGGATGATTTCATAATTTGCAAAAGGGAAAAATTTATTTGTAAAAGAATGAATTTAATTTGCAAAAGGGTGAATTTAAAAGTCTTCTCTAGTTCTTCACTCCGGAACCGCGCGAGCATTACTTCGGAGGGGAAACTCGGGATCTAGGGTTGGCCTTTGTTACTTGCCACTCCATCCCTTCTTTCGTCTTCCTCCTTTCTTTTAAGGATTTCGACACAGATTTGTTATTGTGTTCCTGTTGTCCTCGCTCTTAATCATGAGATTGACAATATTCCGTCTGTGAATGCGTTCTCTTGCCCCGTACTCTGCTACAGCCCTAATATCAGTCCATTGCGAACATTGAAAGAAAGTGTGTTCAGCTGTCTTTCTATTTTTCCTATCCTATTAACAAAAGCGGCGAAATAAAGATCGAACAGGAGGATCGTTTGGAACCGGCGAGACTTTAAGATCGGATTTTATAGCCGTCTCCCCAAACATCGCCGTTCACGGCCTCAATGACTTTTTCCCAGCAGGCCTGCTTTGCCTTTTTTATACTGATCTTCAAATCTTTCCCAGCAGAGGCGTAAGCTGCGTTTCCATTTGCTAGTTTTTCGAGACCTGCGTACAGAGGATAGTTAATACAAAGAACTAGTATCTAGAAGATCTAGTATCTATAAGTCTCTATTCACTAGCGCTCAGCTTCTTCATTATTCATCGCTTCTCTTCTCCACTCTTCAGTATTTAGCAGATTTCCGTCATCCTCTTTAATTGCACCTTCCCACCGTTTTCCTGGTCGACCTATAAGAACTTATTATTCCGTGTTGATTTGAGTCTTAACCACGATCTTTTTTTCCCGATGCACACTTTCTGTAGTGACGCGATTTCTTGGTTCCACCAATAGACTGGTTTTCTCCGACTCGCTCCCGCTCCGGGTCTCGACCCAGTCAGCGTTGAATGTTACAGGAATGTTGCAGCAATGTTCCGAAGGCTGCACAACATTCCGAATGTTGCAGCAACATTCCTGAACATTCCAGTGGCAACGTTGCAATGTGAATGTTGCAGGAACATTCCTACAACATTCCAGTTGCAACATTACAATGTGAATGTTGCAGCAACATTCCTGAACATTCCAGTGTCACCATTACAATGTGAATGTTGACCTGCGAGGCCATCCTATCGATAGGATGGCTTCGCAGGTTCTAGAGAGATCCGCAGTGGTGGTGGACACGTCGGGAATCTCTATATGTCTGAGCTCTGGAGATCCTTTTTGATGGCGTCTTCTTTGTAAGAGTTGTATTTCCACCCGCTCGTTGTTCGCGCATTTGCCTTTGACAGTGGTTGTTGCCCAGGCCTAATGACGACATCATAGGTTATTAGCTGATGATCGCTCAGTGTTTCTCCAAGTACCTGCCAGTTTTGTATGCAATCGACCATGTCCATTGAGCAGAATGTCACGTCGGTCGTGCTTTGATGACTTCCGTGTATTAAAGTGGGACATTACCCGTGTTGACGATGGCCAGGTCGAGTGATGCTAACAAGTCTTTGAGAATCGAATCTCTTGCGTCTTCATACTTAGACCCCCAGAGAAGACTTTTTGAGTCGAAGTCTTCAGAGACTATTTCTGAGCCATTTTTCCTACTTATTGTTGCAGAGAGTTCGTTGAGGTAAGTTTCGAATTCAGTTCTGTTGGTGTTTGGTGATATGTAGCCTGAGAAGATTGTTAACCCCGCTATCTCACACCAGGATGTTCCGTTACCATTTCCGTAGGTAGTTGGAATATTATTGTACACTCTGACAGCAGTGTCGACCTGAACATCTATTGCCCAGGCGTTGTTTCTAACATCGTGCTTATTTGGTTCAGTTACCAGCAGAATGTCGGCTTTGTATCTGGCCCTGTTCCGAAGAGTAGGTCCTGGGCCGCGCGGCTGAGATTCAGTTAATGTGTAGGAATTTGGCCATTTTGGACGGGCTTTGCAATCATGTGGGTCCTTCTTTCCAATATCAGTCTGTTGACTTCCCTGTGGTAGGTCTGGCATCCCATTGTTCCAGCGCAGTGGCCTTCCTGTCGGCAGATGAATTTGAAATTCATTCATTTTTCTATGTTTTCTAAGTTCTATGTTGATCAAAGCCGAAAATCAAGAAACGTTCGGCACAGTGGTTGAGAATCTCTGGTATAACCATTTATACAGTATTTTAAAAGACAAGACTGGATAGACAAAACAAGGCAGACAAGACTAGACAGATAAGACTAGGCAGACAAGACTAGACAGACAAGACTAGACGGATAAGACTAGACAGACAAGAATAGACAGACAAGACTAGACAGACAAGACTAGACAGACAAGACTAGACAGACAAGACTAGACAGACAAGACTAGACAGACAAGACTAGACAGACAAGACTAGACAGACAAGACTAGACAGACAAGACTAGACAGACAAGACTAGACAGACAAGACTAGACAGACCAGACTAGACAGACAAGACTAGACAGACAAGACTAGACAGACAAGACTAGACAGACAAGACTAGACAGACAAGACTAGACAGACAAGACTAGACAGACAAGACTAGACAGACAAGACTAGACAGACAAGACTAGACAGACAAGACTAGACAGACAAGACTAGACAGACAAGACTAGACAGACAAGACTAGACAGACAAGACTAGACAGACAAGACTAGACAGACAAGACTAGACAGACAAGACTAGACAGACAAGACTAGACAGACAAGACTAGACAGACAAGACTAGACAGACAAGACTAGACAGACAAGACTAGACAGACAAGACTAGACAGACAAGACTAGACAGACAAGACTAGACAGACTAGACAGACAAGACTAGACAGACAAGACTAGACAGACAAGACTAGACAGACAAGACTAGACAGACAAGACTAGACAGACAAGACTAGACAGACAAGACTAGACAGACAAGACTAGACAGACAAGACTAGACAGACAAGACTAGACAGACAAGACTAGACAAACCAGACTAGACAGACAAGACTAGACAGACAAGACTAGACAGACAAGACTAGACAGACAAGACTAGACAGACCAGACTAGACAGACAAGACTAGACAGACAAGACTAGACAGACAAGACTAGACAGACAAGACTAGACAGACAAGACTAGACAGACAAGACTAGACAGACAAGACTAGACAGACAAGACTAGACAGACAAGACTAGACAGACAAGACTAGACAGACAAGACTAGACAGACTAGACAGACTAGACAGACAAGACTAGACAGACAAGACTAGACAGACAAGACTAGACAGACAAGACTAGACAGACAAGACTAGACAGACAAGACTAGACAGACAAGACTAGACAGACCAGACTAGACAAACAAGACTAGACAGACAAGACTAGACAGACAAGACTAGACAGACAAGACTAGACAGACAAGACTAGACAGACAAGACTAGACAGACAAGACTAGACAGACAAGACTAGACAGACAAGACTAGACAGACAAGACTAGACAGACAAGACTAGACAGACAAGACTAGACAGACAAGACTAGACAGACAAGACTAGACAGACAAGACTAGACAGACAAGACTAGACAGACAAGACTAGACAGACAAGACTAGACAGACAAGACTAGACAGACAAGACTAGACAGACAAGACTAGACAGACAAGACTAGACAGACAAGACTAGACAGACAAGACTAGACAGACAAGACTAGACAGACAAGACTAGACAGACAAGACTAGACAGACAAGACTATACAGACAAGACTAGACAGACAAGACTAGACAGACTAGACAAACAAGACTAGACAGACAAGACTAGACAGACTAGACTAGACAGAAAGGACTAGACAGACAAGACTAGACAGACAAGACTAGACAGACAAGACTAGACAGACAAGACTAGACAGACAAGACTAGACAGACAAGACTAGACAGACAAGGCTAGACAGACAAGACTAGACAGACAAGACTAGACAGACAAGACTAGACAGACAAGACTAGACAGACAAGACTAGACAGACAAGACTAGACAGACAAGACTAGACAGACAAGACTAGACAGACAAGACTAGACAGACAAGACTAGACAGACAAGACTAGACAGACAAGACTAGACAGACAAGACTAGACAGACAAGACTAGACAGACAAGACTAGACAGACAAGACTAGACAGACAAGACTAGACAGACAAGACTAGACAGACAAGACTAGACAGACAAGACTAGACAGACAAGACTAGACAGACAAGACTAGACAGACAAGACTAGACAGACAAGACTAGACAGACAAGACTAGACAGACAAGACTAGACAGACAAGACTAGACAGACAAGACTAGACAGACAAGACTAGACAGACAAGACTAGACAGACAAGACTAGACAGACAAGACTAGACAGACAAGACTAGACAGACAAGACTAGACAGACAAGACTAGACAGACAAGACTAGACAGACAAGACTAGACAGACAAGACTAGACAGACAAGACTAGACAGACAAGACTAGACAGACAAGACTAGACAGACAAGACTAGACAGACAAGACTAGACAGACAAGACTAGACAGACAAGACTAGACAGACAAGACTAGACAGACAAGACTAGACAGACAAGACTAGACAGACAAGACTAGACAGACAAGACTAGACAGACAAGACTAGACAGACAAGACTAGACAGACAAGACTAGACAGACAAGACTAGACAGACAAGACTAGACAGACAAGACTAGACAGACAAGACTAGACAGACAAGACTAGACAGACAAGACTAGACAGACAAGACTAGACAGACAAGACTAGACAGACAAGACTAGACAGACAAGACTAGACAGACAAGACTAGACAGACAACACTAGACAGACAAGACTAGACAGACAAGACTAGACAGACAAGACTAGACAGACAAGACTAGACAGACAAGACTAGACAGACAAGACTAGACAGACAAGACTAGACAGACAAGACTAGACAGACAAGACTAGACAGACAAGACTAGACAGACAAGACTAGTCAGACAAGACTAGACAGACAAGACTAGACAGACAAGACTAGACAGACAAAACTAGACAGACAAGACTAGGTAGACAAGACAAGAGAGACAAGACTAGACCGACAAGACTCCACTTTGGCTTTTTGTATGCGCCACCCCGGTAACTTTAAAGCCGGCTCCACACATTGGCTCACACGGCCAATTTGTGTTCCAACATTTGCTGTTCTTTCACCCACCATAAGTGGGCGTCTACATATTGACTCATAAGTTGTAGAGCCAATGGTATCATGTCTGGTGATCTTGATCTTGAACTAGCGCTTGCTGCTTTTGGCCAATGTAATGTAATGTAAAATATATGGCCAATGTGTGGAGGGAGAACTTGTCATGTGGGAGCATGCTCCAATTCCTTTGAAGCGGGACAGAAAACCGACAACCCTATGGCCAGCCGCCAATGCATGTGCCAGTCTCCACCAGCCCATTCACAAGCGCCAACTTCTTCATCCACACATTGACCATGTTACGTATGCCACATCACATGGCCAATGTGTGGAGCCGGCTTAAGACGGACTTACAAGACGACTTTTAATTCCCAAAAGACAAAT
This sequence comes from Phosphuga atrata, assembly GCA_944588485.1. NCBI lineage: Eukaryota > Metazoa > Arthropoda > Insecta > Coleoptera > Silphidae > Phosphuga > Phosphuga atrata. The sequence goes on along the minus strand of OX155903.1, from coordinate 44,298,799 downwards.
CGGTACAGAGTATGTAAACCAATAAGATTTTCTATCACACCTCCCGCGTTGCACCGGAACTTCCATTAAGTATTTCTTGAGATGAGCGTTGTTATACTTCTCTCCATTAGACCCCATCACTCACGGACTTCCTTTCACGCTCTTCGACCTCCTTCCCTCCCATAATTTCCCGCAGCATCTCTGTTACCGCGTCCCAGCCGTCCTTCGACTCCTGTAGCAGTGCTGCTGCGTTTTCCTTCCTAACTTGAATTTGACCTATGCTGTGGGCAACTCTTCTTATATGGTATTGGAACACTGTGTGTTCTGGAGCGTCCACCACCATCACAACATTCGTCGGTCACGCTCCTCCCCATAGACCTTTTTACGGTTAGTTAAGCGCATGCGCATCGGCCAAGTTTCGGCGATGTGAGGCGATTAGAGCAAAAGAGGCTTAACCCACAACAACATAAAAATACCAATAAATGTAGATTTTGCATCCCAACTGTTGGGGATGCAAAATCTACATTTATTGGTATTTTCATGTTTTTGTGGGTTAGGCTACTTTTGCTCTCATCGCCTCATATTTAGTTATACGTCAAAAAGTTCGGGCACTTTTTGACGTATAAAAGTTCCATATGCGCGACACTCAGCTACGCGACGTCGTGCGACATCGCTTGTCAAATAATGATTACATTGTTTTAAATGGGCACGTCGCGTAACTGTCGCCTAGCCATAGTGAGAACGTGCCCATTTAAAGCAATGTAATCATTATTTGACAGGCGATGTCGCGTGACGTCGCTTAACTGAGTGTCGCGTAAATGAGAATCAGCCTTAACATGGCGGAAATTGACAAATGCGCACACAAAAAAATCAACTATGAAGTGTTCTATTCTCTTTAGGTATTTGTTGGAGACACCATGTCCCGTCATTGCCTGTGTTAAGTGGTAGTCTAGATCTCCCCACTTTCTATTACTCCACCTGCGAAAATCCTTAAAAGATATTTTAGTCCATCCTTCAAACTATACCCATTTGTGTTATCAGGCGTTTAACATAATTTCTCTGGCTGAGAGTTTTGAGTGCCTTCCTCTCTCATGGATAGAAGCTCTTCCTTGGACGCGTAAGTTACTAGGCCCCATTAACTAACCTAACCTAACAATCAAATTACATACGTTCATGACTATTTGGTAGTACCAAGTCACAGACTGCATATTCCAAAATCAAAGATACAATTAGTTTTCCGATATTTTCAACCGTTCCAGAGATATCCTCAAATAAATATCAACATTCCATCCAATAAGTTCACGATCGTTTTTTGAAGACAACTCTAACCGGTAACAGGAACCTGGAAGATCTCTATACATCTACATAGACTTTGAGCTTCTAAATCCAATCGTGCAATTAGATTCCAGATATCTTTAACCGTTCCAGAGATATCTTCAAATAACTATCAACTTTCATTTTTAAAGTTCACCCAATTCACGCTTTAGAAGCGCAAAGTCTATGTAGATGTGTATAGATCTTCAAGGTTTCTTTTACCGTTTAGAAGTTGTTTTCAAAAAACAATCGCAAACTAAAAGAAGACTTCCGAGCAAAGCGGCTCTGGCGTTACTAACGAAGCGATACTGACGCGGCGACATAACGATAGCATTATGCACGATGGAAACGTATGAGTTGCAATTCGAGCGGAGCGACACTGACGCACTGACGGTGACCGCATCAGTGTCGCTGCGCTCGAATGGCTTTTCATACGTTTCCATAGTGCATAAAACTATCGCTATGTCGCCGCGTCAGTATCGCTGCGTTAGTGACGCCAGATCCGCTTTGCTCGGAAGTCTTCTTTTAGTTTGCGATTGTTTTTTGAAAACAACTTTTAAACGGTAAAAGAAACCTAGAAGATCTATACACATCTACATAGACTTTGCGCTTCTAAAGCCGATGGTGCTATTAGTTCTCAGATATCTTTAACCGTTGCAGAGATATCTTCAAATAACATTCATTTTTTCAGTTCATCCAATAAGTTCGAGATCGTTTTTTGAAGACAACTCTAAACGGTAAAAGAAACCAGGAAGATCTCTATACATCTACATAGAGTTTGAGCTTCTAATTCCAATGGTGCAATTAGTTTCCAGATAACTTTAACCGTTCCAGAGATATATTGTAGATTGTTCTACCAGCCTTTGTACTTCTACGGATGGTATGTTGTTACCATCTCCGGGGAAGTATTCTGATGCGATCACTACGGTCTCTCGGTCTTGATGAGGACCGGGATTGGAACTAGATCCCGCGTTAGGAACTTAGAGAGACTATCAAGAATTTCAGCCCTGCCTTACCATAATGCAAGTTTTGGGGGAGACCTATAGGTTATCCCACACCAACTTACATTCTCTGTTGCTGAGGCCTATGATCTTTCCTCCGCAAACCCAGGGTACTTGCAGCAGCGGGTACTTGCTAGCCCTACGTGTTGTTTAGTGAACATCCTAGCCATCACAGCCGAAGCTGCTTTTGCATGGTGGATGTTCACTTGAGCTATTTTAGTGCGTTTGCTGATCATTTTTGTTTTATGGCAGGAGGCGGCAAGTCCTCTTCTGTCTCGACAAGAATGGCGTCTTCCTCTATCTCAGTAAACTTGGCAGGTCTAGGTCGTCTTCGGTAATCCGAGTTGACTTCCTCGTTCTCGGCCACAGTGGCTCCAACAAAGCGACTGGCCGCTGTTGCGATCTCTTCAACCAAGGAGATGGCCGCTATTGCGGGCGTAACTTCTGAGGGAGAGACCGCTGTAGCTACCGTTACTACCTCCTCTTCTTTGGGATCGTGGAGCTCACGCTCCATCTGGTCCACTAGTTCTGTGGCGGTGAGATCCTGCACACTACGGTTCATTATCGTGTTTCTTTGCATACGACTACCACGAATGGCTAGGGATTTAAAGGTCCGCCATGTCAGAGCCCCGCTTGACATGGCAAGGCTCTATACTTTCTGATATCAGCCAGTCGCCAAATATCAGAGAGGCTCCGTTTGAGATGGCCGGTTACCCTTGGCCACCAACCGGTCCCTTCGACACTGGTCCCATGACATCTTTGGATTAAGGGTTTGGAAGTTCTTAGTTGTTCGCTCCCCATTGACGGCTCTGACCGGAGTTGGACTCCAGTCATAATCGTCCAATGGTTCATTGCGAAACTAAGCCCTTACACCGCGACAAGGTGACTTCCACGTGACTTCCAAATGCAATGGTGCAATTAGTTTCCAGATATTTTTAACCGTTACAGAGATATTTTCAAATAACTATCAACTTTCATTTTTTCAGTACACCCAATAAGTTCGCGATCGTTTTTTTGAAGACAACTTCTAAACGGTAAAAGAAACCTAGAAGATCTTTATATATCTACATAGACTCTAAGCTTTTAAATCCAATGGTGCAATTAGTTTCCAGATAGCTTTAACCGTTCCAGCGATATCTTCAAATAACTATCAACTTTCAGTTTTTAAGTTCACCCAATAAGTTCGCGATCGTTCTTTGCAGATAACTTCTAAACGGTAAAATAAACCTAGAAGATGTCTATACAGCTACATAGACTTTGGGCTTGTAAATGAAATGGCACAATTATTTTTACAGATATATTTAACCGTTCCAGAGATATCTTCAAATAACTATCAACTTTCAATTTTGAAGCCCACGCAATAAGTTTGCGATTGTTTTTTCAAGAACAGAACTTCTAAGCGGTAAAAGAAACACAGAGGATCTCTTTACAACTAAGTAAACTTTGAACTTCTAAAGCCGATGGTGCTAGTAGTTCTCAGATATCTTTAACCGTTACAGAGATATCTTCAAATAACTATCAACTTTCATTTTTTCAGTTCATCCATGTTTATGCTCTCCAGAATTCCCTCTTATCTCGTGTGGTGTAGTACTTGAATGAAGAGACTACATGAACAAGAATTATACGCCTCTTCGATCTCGGCCCTCCAATATTTGGAATGATTTAACACTCTGGACCAGCGGTCCTTCTACTTCCGATCTTAGATTGCGGAACTTGTATCTCCCAGCCAGGAAGACAATCTCTGTTTTTTAAAGGCTACCCATTTTCCTTCAATGCTAGGTCGGTTTTGTTTATGGCATGTAACACGTAACACGTTATAACACGTTCCTCCAGGATCGGTGGTGTCCGAGCTGATAACACAACGGCTAGATCGTCTGCGTAAGCTATTAATGTAACACCCGTTCCTATATCCGTTCTTAATATTTTGTAATAAAAGACTAGCCACAATATCGGACCCAGGACGGATACCTGCGGCACCCCATAATACTTCTTATCTTGTGTCCAAGACAGACATGACTAGACAGACAAGACTAGACAGACAAGACTAGACAGACAAGACTAGACAGACAAGACTAGACAGACAAGACTAGACAGACAAGACTAGACAGACAAGACTAGACAGACAAGACTAGACAGACAAGACTAGACAGACAAGACTAGACAGACAAGACTAGACAGACAAGACTAGACAGACAAGACTAGACAGACAAGACTAGACAGACAAGACTAGACAGACAAGACTAGACAGACAAGACTAGACAGACAAGACTAGACAGACAAGACTAGACAGACAAGACTAGACAGACAAGACTAGACAGACAAGACTAGACAGACAAGACTAGACAGACAAGACTAGACAGACAAGACTAGACAGACAAGACTAGACAGACAAGACTAGACAGACAAGACTAGACAGACAAGACTAGACAGACAAGACTAGACAGACAAGACTAGACAGACAAGACTAGACAGACAAGACTAGACAGACAAGACTAGACAGACAAGACTAGACAGACAAGACTAGACAGACAAGACTAGACAGACAAGACTAGACAGACAAGACTAGACAGACAAGACTAGACAGACAAGACTAGACAAACAAGACTAGACAGACAAGACTAGACAGACAAGACTAGACAGACAAGACTAGACAGAATATTCTAGACAGACAAGACTCGACAGACTTGACTAGACAGCCATGACTATACGTACTAGAATAGACAGACAAGACTAGACAAAGAAGACTTGACAGACAAGACTAGACAGACAAAACTGTATAGACAAGACTAGACAGACAAGACAAGACGGACAAAACTAGACAGACAAGACAGACTAGAGAAACTAGACAGACTAGAGAAACTATTGAGACTAGACAGACTAGACATACTAGACATACTAGACATACTAGACATACTTGACATACTAGACAGACTGAACCAGATAGACAAGACTTTCGAGATTTCAGGACTGGCGAATCAACTTGGAATCGTAATTAGCCTTATTTGTCTTAGAAAACAAAATGTGCTGAAATTGTTGTTATGTTTCATCAAGTGACAGTATCCAGGCAAAAAAAAAGTTTCATTGTTGGAACATTTGACGTTTCCAGTCAATCAGTAGAGCCGCGTACAAATCCGCAGAAATTTCGGTAAGAAAACCAAAATTCTCCAAGAACCCCAAACAATCCATTCCCCTTGAACCCCAAATTCCCCGATAGTTCTCTAGATGGAAGGCCAGAGTGGGCCGATCGTGACGAAGGCCCGAGTGTACGCCGACGTGCTCTCCAACCGAGGCTCCGAGTTTTGGAACTACGACAACTTCAACCCGGAGATCCACGACGCCGACGACTACGAGATCATCCAGAAGGTCGGTCGGGGGAAGTACAGCGAGGTCTTCGAAGCCCTGCAGATCTCCACCGAACAGAAAGTCATCATCAAAATACTCAAGCCGGTGAAAACGAGGAAAATCAAGCGCGAGATCAAAATCCTGCAAGAGCTCCGAGGCGGCGTCAACATCATAAGATTGTTTGGAGTCATCAACATCAACTGCAACAACACCGCTTTGATCTTCGAGCAGGTCAAACAAGCCGATTTCAAACACCTTTACTTCAACCTATCCGAATTCGACACCCGATTTTATTTGTACGAACTGTTAAAAGCTTTGAACTACTGCCACAGCAAAGGCATCATGCACCGAGACGTCAAGCCCCACAACATCATGGTAGATTTAAACTTGCGTAAGCTTAGGTTAATAGATTGGGGCTTGGCTGAGTTCTACCGTCCAGGCCAAGAATTCAATGTGAGGGTAGCAAGTAGGTACTTCAAAGGACCAGAACTATTAGTAGAATACGGTTATTACGATTACTCGCTCGATATGTGGTCCTTGGGCTGCATGTTTGCCTCAATGATCTTCAGGAAAGAACCGTTCTTCTCAGGAAGCGACAACTACGATCAGCTAGTGCGAATAGTCAAAGTCTTAGGCACCCAAGGCTTGGAGAACTACCTGAGCAAGTACAACATCCACCTAAACCCGCAGTTCAAGGAGAATCTGGGCCACCACAGCAGGAAGAAGTGGGATCGGTTCATCAAGTCCGAGAACGAGTACTTAATCAACGATCACGCCCTCGATTTCTTGGACAAACTGTTGAAGTACGACCACATGGACAGGATCACGGCTAGGGAGGCTCTGGACCATTCCTATTTCGCTCCGGTCATCAAAGCCGCGGCGCTGAAGAGGGGCACAGGGGGCGAGAGTGCTTCGTCCGATTCCGCCACTTATTGCATGAATTTTGTTTGATCTTCGAATAGTTAATTTGTTAATAAATTAATGGTATTTAGGTATCACAGTTTATTTTTATTTAATTGACAGGCAAGACTAAATAGACAGGGCTAGGCAGACAAAACTAGGCAGACAAGACTAAACAGACACGACTAGACAGACAAGACTAGACAGACAAGACTTGACAGACAAGACTGGACAGACAAGACTAGACAGACAAGACTTGACAGACAAGACTAGACAGACAAGACTAGACAGACAAAACTAGCCAGACAAGACTTGACAGACAAGACTAGACAGGCAAGACTAGATAGGCAAGACTAGACAGACAAGACTTGACAGACAAGACTTAGACAGACAAGACTTGACAGACATGACTAGACAGACAAGACTAGACAGACAAGACTTGACAGGCAAGACTAAACAGACAAGACTAGACAGACAAGACTTGACAGACAAGACTTGACAGACAAGACTTAACAGACAAGACTTAACAGACAAGACTAAACAGACAGGACTAGGCAGACAAGACTAGACAGACAAGACTAAACAGATAGGACTAGACAGACAAGACTAGACATACAAGACTAGACAGACAAAACTAGACAGACAAGACTAGGCAGACAAGACTATACAGATAAGAGTAGACAGATAAGACTAGACAGACAAGACTAGACAGGCAAGTGTAGACAGACAAGATTAGACAGACAAGACTAGACACACAAGACTAAACAGACAAGACTAGACAGACAAGACTAGACAGACAAGACTAGACAGACAAGACTAGACAGACAAGACTAGACAGACAAGACTAGACAGACAAGACTAGACAGACAAGACTAGACAGACAAGACTAGACAGACAAGACTAGACAGACAAGACTAGACGGACTAGACAGACAAGACGGGACAGACAAGACTAGACAGACAAGACATACAAGACTAGACAGATAAAACTAGACAGACAAAACTAGACAGACAAGACTTGACAGACAAGACTTGACAGACAAGACTAGACAGACAAGACTAGATAGAAAAGATTAGACAGACAAGACTAGACAGACAAGACTAGACTAACAAGACTAGACACACTAAACTAGACAGACCTAGAGACTAGACAGACTAGACTAGATAGACAAGACTGGACAGACAAGACTAGTTATACAAAACTAAGCAGCCAAGTCTAGACAAACAAAATTTATTACATTTTTTCTTTTTTCTCAGTTATCTGCCGAAAAAGTAGGAAATTTTGAGAAAATTGAATAAATATTTATAAAACGATTAAAAATTCACGTAAATAAAGCAACATTTGTGTTACAAATAAAACAAATTACAAAATATTGGAAGCACAAACACTTAAAGATAAGCGAGAAAGTGTCGCATTATAATCATAATACAATAATCGGAACAGCTAAACCTTACTAGCATCGATAAAACGATCTGTTTTTATTCCATCTTATCTATATTTTATTGAATCCTTATCAAAACGCAGAAACAACATTTGAAATAGGTGTGGCGTCGGTGCGCACCCCCCACTGCTACCAACCCCACCACCGAACAACCCGCCCGAGCAAACAGCCAAGATTCGCGATTACGACTCCTTTTACATCGTCGAAAAAACGAACTTTCATTAGCTTATCAACTTTCTTCTCGATAATTACACCGCAGAAGCAAAAAATAGACGTTTTCAATTAACAGAGAGAGTAGGTCAAATAACCATTTTTCAAACCGCCGGGGTTTTAGTAGTGGTGGGTTTGGCAACGCCGCAAGCCATCTGACATTAACAACTGTCATATACGGACTTGACAGTCGGTATAGCAACAACAATATAAATATTGACTATGTTGTGATATTCGAAAAACAAATATTAACAAGTTTTAAATTAATTTTTTATTTTAAACTCGCGTTGGATGCATTTTAACACAAACAATGTGAGTGCTTTGCATTTATGCACACAATTTCAATTCATTGGGGAACATGGATTCGGGGCTGGGAAGCGATGAAGAGCAGCGCAGGACGCGGACCAAGGAGCAGAAGGAGCGACACAACGAGCAGCTGCTCAACGGGGCTTGCTTCATCGATGCCTCGTCTTTGAGGGACGAGGAGGAGACCTGTGAGATGGAGCGGAGAAGGATTGATGAGAGGCGACAGGGGGCTTTGCTTTTCCAGTCTACCATGCCTTGTAGTACCATGTTGCAGCTTGCTGGCCCTTCAGAGGATTCTTCAGCGGACACACCGTTTAATTCCATCGTTAATTTCGGCGAGAAGAATGAGAGATTCGATGCTGCTAAACCATCTTTGGGTAAGCTTTTATTGTGTGATTTCATATTTATAGAATGTAAGCAAACAAATGTACTAAGTATTGAATCATCCAAATCTACAAAAATTAATATTGAACAAACTATTTTATTCAAGTAAGGCATTCAATTATTTATATATTGTTGAGTTTGAAGATTGTGATATTATTAAATAGTAACATTTGTATCTTTTCTTCAAAGATTATAATTCCTAGGAAATGTATACAATGATTTCCTAGAAATTATAATCTTTGAAGAAAAGATACAAATGTTACTATTAAATAAGGTATTCAAGTAAGTGTATTCCAATTATAATTTAAAACAGCAAAGCCGCACTGATGAGAGATAAATCTCAAAACGCATCTGCACATGGCTAGTCACATAAGTTAAATAGAAAGATATGTTTTTTAAAAACAATGTTATTTATCTAGTTCTTGTTTTGTGTCACAAAAGTGGACTGGGGGCTAATAAATAACATACAAATATCTGTTGTTTAATTCAATATCCGGCGTGGTTTTAGCAAAGGAAGTAATTGTTTCAACATGAGATTTGGTTTGTAGCCTTAAAAAGGCTTAATAATATTATAGAGCTACGGAAAGGTTGAATATATTTATGTATTCAGGCTATGTTTCACCTTTAATAAGTTTGAACTATTTTATTTTTTGCTGAAACGAATCCATGAGTTATTTAAGAATTAACTAAAATATAATAAAAAAGGATAAGATCTTAAGATACATAGAAATGGGTTTTTGTCTAATTTAATTTATAAAAATTATTTCATTTTCTGAACTAGGCCCATTTACCCATTTTTTTGTTTTAACCCAGATAAACCTGACAATATTATTTATAATTAATAAGCGTCCTATATGTAGGACGTCAGCGATATATTTGTTAAATATACTCTGAAGGAGAATTGGTGTGTTCAAAGTGGTATTGATCATTGCCTGGGTTAAATATAATCTAGCTCCATGTTTTTGTTCAATAAATTGCAATTAGTTAAAGAAGAATTTCCAGAGTTTGTGTTGGATCAAATTTAGACAAATCTTTTCAATTCTTATTCTTGACAAATAGACAAATTTTCGTTGACGTAAATGTAATCTAGATCTGCTTCTTTGTCATTAAATTGCAATTAGTGAAGATTTAGTGATGTATATTTAGCATAGATAGATCAAAACCTATTAAAAATCAATTAGTTCATCTTGTTTTATTTAAGGCTTAACAGCTTAGGTAACAATTGCTTTGTAGTTTTTAGATTCAGGTAAGTAGACTTGGATAAAAGGATCAAACAGATGTTTACTTTGAGATTAAATCTGCAATAAAATGTTGTTTGTCTGTTTTAAGGCTTAGTCACACAAGACCAAATAGATGAGACAGACAGGACAAAATAGATTAGACAGATAAGACTGGACAGACTAGACTAGAGAGAGTGGACAAGACTAGGTAGACCAGACAAGACTAGACAGACCAGCCAAGACTAGACAGGCCTGACTAAACAGATAATACTAGAAAGACATGCAAGACTAGACAGGCCTGACTAAACAGATAATACTAGAAAGACAGGCAAGACTAGACAGACAAGACTAGACAGACAAGAATGGACAAACAAGACTAGACAGACAAGACTAGACAGACAAGACTAGACAAACAAGACTAGACAGACAAGACTAGACAGACAAGACTAGACAGATAAGACTAGACAGACAAGACTGGACAGACAAGACTGTACAGACAAGACTAGACAGACAAGATTACACTGGTAAGACAAGACAGATTAGACAGACAAGACTAGATCATCAAGACTATACAGACAAGACTAGACAGACAAAACTAGACAGACAGGCCTAATTAGACAGATAAGACAAGACAGGCAAGCCAGACTAGACATGCAAGACTAGACAGACAAAACTAGAAAGACTAGACAGACAGGACTAGACAGACAAGACAAGACACACAAGACTAGACAGACAAAACTAGACAGACAAGACTTGATAGACAAAACTAGACAGACAAGACTAGACAGACAAGACTAGATAGACAAGACTAGACAGATAAGACTGGACATACAGGACTAGACAGACAAGACTAGACAGGCAAGACTGGACAGACAAGACTGTACAGACAAGACTACACAGGCAACACTAGACATACGAAACTAGAAAGACTAAACAGACAAGATAATACTAGAAAGACAGGCAAGACTAGACAGACAAGACTAGAAACACAAGACGAGACAGACAAGACTTGATAGACAAAACTAGACAGACAAGACTAGACAGACAAGACTGTACAGACAAAACTGGACAGACAAGACTAGACAGACAAGACTACACCGGCAAGACTAGACACACGAAACTAGAAAGACTAGACAGACAAGACTAGAAAGACAAGACTATACACACAAGACTAGAGACAAGACTAGACATACAAGACTGGACACACAATACTACACAGACAAGTCTAGACAGAGAAGTCTAGAAAGACAAGACTATACAAACAAGACTAGAGAGACAGGACTAGACAGACAGGACTAGCCAAACAGGACTAGATAGAAAAGACGAGACCGACAAGACCAGACAGACTAGACGAGACAGACAAGACTAGACAGTCAAGACTAGACAGATAAGACTAGACAGACAAGACTAGACAGACAAGACTAGACAGACAAGACTAGACAGACAAGACTAGATAGACAAGACTAGACAGACAAGACTGGATAGACAAGACTAGACAGATAAGACTGGACATACTGGACTAGACACACACGACTAGACAGACAAGACTAGACAGACAAGGCTGTACAGACAAGAATGGACAGACAAGACTACACAGGCAACACTAGACATACGAAACTAGAAAGACTAAACAGACAAGATAATACTAGAAAGACAGGCAAGACTAGACAGACAAGACTAGACAGACAAGACTAGACAGACAAGACTAGTCAAACAGGACTAGGCAGACAAGACTAGACAGACAAGACTAGACAGACAAGACTAGACAGACAAGACTAGACAGACAAGACTAGACAGACAAGACTAGACAGACAAGACTAGACAGACAAGACTAGACAGACAAGACTAGACAGACAAGACTAGACAGACAAGACTAGACAGACAAGACTAGACAGACAAGACTAGACAGACAAGACTAGACAGACAAGACTAGACAGACAAGACTAGACAGACAAGACTAGACAGACAAGACTAGACAGACAAGACTAGACAGACAAGACTAGACAGACAAGACTAGACAGACAAGACTAGACAGACAAGACTAGACAGACAAGACTAGACAGACAAGACTAGACAGACAAGACTAGACAGACAAGACTAGACAGATAAGACTAGACAGACAAGACTAGACAGACAAGACTAGACAGACAAGACTAGACAGACAAGACTAGACAGACAGGACTAGACAGACAAGACTAGACAGACAAGACTAGACAGACAAGACTAGACAGACAAGACTAGACAGACAAGACGAGAGACAAGACTAGATAGACAAGACTAGACAGACAAGACTAGATAGACAAGACTGGACATACAGGACTAGACACACAAGACTAGACAGACAAGACTAGACAAACAAGACTGGACAGACAAGACTGTACAGACAAGACTGGACAGACAAGACTAGACAGACAAGACTACACCGGCAAGACTAGACATACGAAACTAGAAAGACTAGACAGACAAGACTGGAAAGACAAGACTATACACACAAGACTAGACAGACAAGACTAGACATACAAGACTGGACACACAAGACTAGACAGACAAGTCTAGACAGAGAAGTCTAGAAAGACAAGACTATACAAACAAGACTAGAGAGACAGGACTAGACAGACAGGACTAGCCAAACAGGACTAGACAGAAAAGACGAGACCGACAAGACCAGACAGACTAGACGAGACAGACAAGACTAGACAGTCAAGACTAGACAGACAAGACTAGACAGACAAGACTAGACAGAAAGGACTAGACAGACTAGACTATACAGACAAAACTTGACAGAAAAGTCTAGACAGACAAGACTTGATAGACAAGACTAGGCAGACAGTACTAGACAGACAAACCTAAACAGACAAGACTAAACGGACATCTCATTTATCATTCAGGTTGTTGACTTAAGACGCATTGAATATTTATCAAAGTCGAGTTAAGGCAAAGTAAGTTTGAACTCGCAACCTTCTTATCAGTAATTTTGTGGTTTTCCTTCCCGCTAGGTTTCTATGTCGACTTGAGCGAAGTCGAAGTTGAATCGGGCGTGTCGGTGTCATCAACGGCGACGGCGTCGGTCTCGGCGGCGTCCACTAAGAACATATTCTCGATGGTGATCGACTTTGAGGCGCCGAAGAAAGGGATGCCCAGTAGGCTGCTGCGGCCGCCGGCGGCCGTGCACAGGAGGCGCGCGGGCAACAAGCAGCTGCTCAAGGTGAAGCGGCCGGAGGAGGCGACGTCCGGCAGCGACGCCGGCGAGACGACGGACTGCGAGAGCTTGCAGAGCAACAATGGGAACTCGGGCTCGGTTGGCGATGAGGAGAAGAAGAAGAGCGAGCGAGGTGCTGAGACTAAGGTAATTTAGTGTAAGGTGATTTAGGATTTAGGAAGATTTTAGGATAGGAAAAGGATTTTGCAAGTTTCGTGTTTCTAAAACATCTGGTTTTCTAAAGTTTTGTTTTTAACATGGAATGGATTTGTAATGAAAATTATTTAATATCTATTAATTAATAATTAGCAATTATTTAATAGCTTAATAGTAATTATTAATATTTTTTATTACTCATGTGTGCGAAGTACTTCCTGACGCACGTTTTTTAATACGAGAAATGTCATTTCGCATTGTCTTTCCACATAACCTGGGTAACGCACGCAAATATTCAATATCGCTAGGTTACATTAAAAAGAAAACAAATAAATACAAATAGAATAAACACAATCCTCGAGATTATCGATCGAGATCCTCGACTCAAGACCTCGATATTAAAAAAGTGACGTAAAGTGTCATAAATTTTTTTGATTACAAAATAAAAATTAAAGAAAACTTAAAATATATGTAATAAAATAAGTGTAAATTATATGATGATACCGGAGACTGGGGGAGTTCTTATGGCGAATCCACATCACCGGAGACATTTGAAAAAGCAAATTCTTCATTATTTGCTCATTTTTTTTTTTTATGGCCCCTGGATCCCAAACTTGTAAGATACATCCCTTCGCGTGAGTAATGAAAATGAGTAACGGGCGGTATTGTCAATTGCCCTCTCGAGCGAATGTGCGCACTGCATTCACTTAGTTCTTGCGCCTAATTTTGCCCTCCCGTGAAATTCACAACTTTCCGCCCTAGTTACAAAATATACCATTATTTGTAGTTTTTCAAGCTTTATAATCGCCAAAGAAGTTTTTCTTCAACCGCACGTAAAGTTTACACACTCATTGTTTCTTTGTATATATTTTTTTCAAAACGGATCCATTTTTTTCGCGAGGCGTTAAAAAAACAACGCGACCCAATTTTTCGTCGGGACCCAATCTTTCGCCACGACCCAATTTTTCGTCGTGACCCAATCTTTCGTCACGACCCCGTTTTTCGTCGCGACCCATATTTTGAGAAACGCTGATTTAAGATGCTCACAGACCAAAGCAGAAGTTTTGCTGCCGCCACCTGTGCGATAGCGCTGCATCTCTGCACTCACTTAGTTCTTGCGCCTAATTTTATCCTCCCGTGAAATTCACAACTTTCTGCCCTAGTTACAAAATATACTATTATTTGTAGTTTTTCAAGTTTTACAATCGCCAAAGAAGTTTTACTTCAACCGCGCGTAAAGTTTACACACTTATTGTTTCTTTGTATTTTTTTTTCAAAACGGATCCATTTCGCGAGGCAATAAAAAAACAACGCGACCCAATTTTTCGTCGGGACCCAATCTTCCGCCACGACCCAATTTTTCGTCGCGACCCAATCTTTCGTCACGACCCATATTTTGACAAGCGCTGATTTAAGGCGCTCACAGACCAAAGCGGAAGTTTCGCTGCCGCCACCGGTGCGATATCGCAGCGGACCGACTTACACGCCGGCTTATGTACATCTTCAAATCAAAAAGCGCGATTTCCGCCATAGTCGCGGTAGTGCAGTGTTGCACGGCAAGGACGCTGCATGCGCAGTCGGTTTCGCTGCCGCTGTGTTTTGACATGGTGATCTCTGTAATCACATTGATTTTATGAACCCATGAATTGAATGAACCCATTCGACTTTTAATTCTGAGATGAGTTTTATGTGTTTTAATACAAAATAACATATTTCATCTTATGCAGTAAATGCTTAAAATAGCATAGTTTCTTACTCTGAGGACATCATGACTACTACATACACGTAAAAATCATATTTTGATATGGGCATTGCTATTTCGCTGCCGCGTCGCTAGCAATTTTTTTGGTACGGAAATTTTGCGACGCAAACGCTCCGCGCCGGTCTGAAGGAGCCTTAAAGGATCTCACAGGCCGGCGCGAAAGTTTCGCTGCCGCGACCGCTGCGATATCGCGGCGGACCAATTGATACGGCGGCTTATGTACATGTTCAGACCAACAAGCGCGATTTTCGGCGCTTGTTGGTCTAAACATGTACATAAGCCGCCGTATCAACCGGTCCGCCGCGATATCGCGGTGATGTCGCGGCAACGAAACTTTCGCGCCGGTCTGTGAGATCCTTTAAACTGCTTGAGATAATAATTTGTGTTTACACTAGATAATACGAATATCTAATCATCTATAATTAATTACTATATTATCCATATTATCAATTTGCAAACTTTATTATCAATTTACAAACTTAATGTTAGTCTACAATATCAGGTGTTGTTTGGGTGTCGTGTATCTGAATTTGTCTGTAACGTTTAGAAGCAAGGAATCAGTTGTTATTTAATTTGCATGTGATGTTTGAAATGTGTGAAGTAAGGAAAATAAATCTAATCTGGCATTCACAGCCGGTGTGCGAATTCGGTTGTAATTAAAATGTACGACAAGCGGCGTTTTTGTATGGTCGGATGTAACAATCGCGAATGTAATTTATTCACGTTATATTCAGCGATGATGCGGGCAGACGCACGCGATGGCATGCACACGCTAAACTCGACGTCCTTCATCCCATCAATCTCGCCACAGAAAAAAGTGTGTGTGGAAAAGTACATCTGAAACTGCAACATAATTTGAGTGGATTCGGTTTGTTTCACATTTTGTCATTTATTAGAAACTGCTAAGTGAACTTGATGATTTCTATAAAAACTATTCTGCTAAGTGAAATATTCATTGTATTTATTTTTATAGCTATAAATGAAAATTCGGCCTAACTGAGAATGTAGATACAATTGGGTCCGCGTTGCCAAAATTAATTTTGACAACGTATAAATTATTTAAATTTTTCGTTACATGTTTGTGTAAAGTATATACAAAATTGGCTTCCAGAAATTATTTGTCTATTATGAATATTCAGAATATTTTAAGAGATCCCGACTAAACAATTCAAAAATTACTTGAATGTAAAATTGATACCAGCCGAGTTGGTTAAACCAACGGTCCTTGCTACATTGTCCTGTATTAGATGGAGAGTTCGCGCGGCAAGGAGCGTTGGTTTAACCCCGGTTAGATTAGGTTGCCCGCCGCGAAGCGGGCAGATAAATCAGGACAACATACGCGCGGCAGCGCGAACTCTCGATCCAATATAGGACAATGTGACAAGGACCGTTGAATCAATCAAAAATAACAAACGTGGCAACGTCGAGTTAGTTGCGTTTGCATCTACTATCTGTCATCTTGTAAATGTCAACAATTATTTTCAACAAAAACACGTAGATTGAACCAACGTAGACAACTTAGAAGCATAATTTTTGTTTTCGGATCTTAGTTAGAGTGCTAAAGACGATTAACAACAGTTACACCAGGTAAAAAGTCCGCAACACTAAATTTCAAAACAATCCCGTATTCTTTACCGGTCTTCTTTAAAGTCTAAAATCTCGAACCTAAATTTAGGCGAACCCTAAATCGCTTTTAAATGGAGAAAAAATTATTTAATATTTTTACAATTTTAAAATTTGAATTTTAGTAGAAACTCCTAATAGGGAATATGCATGAAATTTAAATTTGGTTAAAATATTTTTTTCCGAATCTTTATCTTAATAATTAATATCCTTTTAAATACTTAAAATTAATAAATTGAAGTGAGGGAAATTCGAATTTGTAAAACGCAACACCATTGGTTAAAACGAAAGTGACGTAACATACCATGTGAACAAGTTCGTATTGTTTACATTTGTATCATTCATATTGTCATTCCAGCCTTTTGGTTAGAAAACAAACGTCAGAAACGTGAAGTTAAAAATGAGAACAGCTGTAGTAAACAATGAACTGAATTGTCAGTAGTAATTGACGTCATCATAAGAACGCGCGAAAATGGCGGCGTTTAAACAGCTCAATTTTTTTCTGTATTTTAAATATTTTTTTTAAACTTAATTACTGCATTTTTACGCAGTATTTATATTTTTTACTGTGTTATAACGGTGTAAAAAATGAATTAAAAATATTAAAAAAGACATGCATATTCCCTATTGAATGAAGCTTTGTACTCGTGCTACTACTCTTGGGACTTAGTTTAAAAATATTCTTTGCAAAAGTTTCCAATGCACGTGAAAATTCGATTTTCTGTGGTATGGCGCACTATGGCTTCAGTGATTTTTCTGACTTCATTTGGTCGATTCCTTCCGCCTTTTTACAAAAATGTAGTATAGTCAGTCCACTCTGGCACCAACCGCCTTATATATTCATAGTAACTTTAATATTCATTGTCTAATTTTATTTCAATGCCATGGTGAATAACAATGAACATCTCGAGTTAGGTAAAGAATACGGGATTGTTTTGAAACTTAGTGTTGCGGACTTTTTACCTGGTGTAACTGTTGTTAATCGTCTTTGGCACTCTTTAACTAATTGTAAGATCCGAAAGCAAAAATTAAGCTTCTACGTTGGTTGGAAAAATATTCGTGTTTTTGTTGAAAATAATTGTTGACATTTTCAAGATAACAGAGACTATAGTTTATTTTTTTTAAGAATGCAGTACAGGGAAGATAGGGCTTATTTGACCTTGTTCTCTGATTGGCTTAAATCGAGTTCACACCGACGATATTTACTTCTCCATCTCAACCTCGTTTCTCTCTTTCTTTTCACATACATTTGCAGCTGTTAGTTATCAATGGCTGCCGTGTCACTTCACAATTGTCATCTGATCTGTTTGTTTCATTTAGATTTTTTGCGTTTTTTTCCATTTATTTGTTAGTATTGTATAAGTTATTCAATAATATTAAGATATTCAATCAAACCATTAATAAATTACCAATATTATATTCAAGTAACCATATTTGAATTTAGCGCCAAATTTTGTATCTAGATTGAACATTTAGCATAGTGTAAATCAGGTTTCTAGTTACTGCATTCTTAAAAAAATGGACTATAGATGCGAACGCAACTAACTCGACGTTGCCACGTTTATTACTTTTTTTGTTTATATTTATATACCACCTTAAGCGTCGTATAGACCGTTTCATAGTTGAAATTTTTGTGTGCGCATGTGTCAATTTCCGCTATGTTATACGTCATAAATTGCTCGGACTTTTTGACGTATAACCAGTGAATTTGCTCGAAACTTTCATATTCCCGCCTTTCAAAGTTGACGGATGCGCTTAACTAACCGTAAAAAGGTTTATTGCAGTTGCATTCATATTGCAACGAACTGCCACGCCACAACCAGCTACACGGGACACAAAAATATTTTACGGCTTTATCCGGTTCCCGCAGCGAAAGGGTTAAGTGTCCTGGATATCCACCAGATTCTTTTTTTACTTTTTGTAATAAAAAAATTTGTATCTTCAACCAAATGATGACGTGTATTTGCATATAATGGGTCACAAAACTGAGAATGTAGATACAATTGGGTCAGCGTTGCCAAAATTAATTTTGGCAACATATAAATTATTTAAATTTTTCTACGTCACATGTTTGTGTAAAGTATATACAAAATTGGTTTCCAGAAATTATTTGTCTATTATGAATATTCAGAATATTTTAAGAGATCCCGACTAAACAATTAAAAAATTACTTTAATGTAAATTGATACGAGTCGTGTTGGTTAAACAGTCCTCGCTACATTGTCCTGTCTTAGATCGAGAGTTCCCGCTGCCGCACGTATGTGGTCTTGATTTATCTAATTTACCGGGATTAAACCAACGGTCCTTGCCACATTTATTATATATCCTATATTGGATCGTGAGTTCGCGCGGCAGATCCATCGAGAGTTCGCGCGGCAAGGACCGTTGGTTTAACCCCGTTTAGATTAGGTTGCCCGCCGCGAAGCAGATAATTCGGGCAGATAAATCAAGACAACATGCGCGATCCAATATAGGACAATGTGGCAAGGACCGTTGAATCAATCAAAAATAATAAACGTGGCAACGTCGAGTATCTGTCACCTGTACCATCTGTCATCTTGAAAATGTCAACAATTATTTTTAACAAAAACACGAATATTTATTGAACCAACATAGACAACGTAGAAGCTTAATTTTTGTTTTCGGATCTTAGTTAAAGAGTGCCAAATACGATTAACAACAGTTACACCAGGTAAAAAGTCCGCAACACTAAATTACAAAACAATCCCGTATTCTTTACCAAGTCCAAAATCTCTATAATCGAAACTCAATATGTCGTAAAAAATGTCTCAAATCCCAATTTATTGGAAAACTCGATGAGTAAAAAGCGCTTTTCTGTCTAATTAAGGAAAGAAATTTCGATTTAGAAGGTCGTGTATGAGATTCTGTAACTCCAAATAGAAATAATGAAATAATCCAATTTTAAAAACCGGAGAAACAAATTACATATGTACAAACTGCTCCAGAGCGGTGCGGAGTGATAGCGTCGCGAAATTTCCGCAGCGAAATTTCCGCAGCCAAACTTTGTTCTTTTACCTGATGTTTTTATAGTCTTCATGCGCCAGGTCATACAATAGAGGATATTTTTTAATATTTTCAACTTCTCTGTAATCGCCATTTCAAAACACAGCGGCAGCGAAACTAACCGCAACGCTGCACTACCGCGGAAATCGATCTAGATTAAACATCAAAATGTAGATAAAATCAAATAAAATTAAAAATTAACCTCAGACTCCTTTAAAAAGCAAAAAAAAAATAATTCTCTCTTGCCCTTTAACTTCATTAAAAGCACATATTAATATTTTGATGATGAGCGTCGCAGCGTCGGGGAACCGCTATGTGAAGATCGCTGAAAACTAAACGATTGGATATTGTTGTTTTGTTACTTACGTACGTTGCTTACACAGAGTAGGTCCTTGTATAATCCATAATTTATCATTATCAATCTTCTTTTTATTTCTTTATATTCTGGTTTTATTATTTGATTCACTTGGCAGTCCCCCGACGCGACGACGCTTATCATCTACATTAATACGTACTTGTAATGAAATTAAAAGGGCAAGAGAGAAATTTAAATTCTTAACTTTTTTTTGTGTCGGGGGTTACTTAAAATTTTTAATTTTATTTCATTATTCGAATTTTTTACTTTTCTTTAATAATTTGTTTGTAAATACTTGAGTAATGTTACCTTTTTGAAATTTCATTCGCAAATACGTGATATGTGAGAATAAAAAAAGATTTTTTGGTTAGATGGTAATAATAGTAATTCGTTTATGTTTAGGTGATTATTTCGTAGAATTGTAGCGGCAACGAGCCGTTCCATTTTTATTTTTGGTTTTACGAGGGCATTACAATAATTACCCAAATATTTTCGGACAATTTCCGAAAATATTTTATTAGAGTCGGTAATGTAATCCTCGACCAGATTAAGATATATTTGTATTTTTAGTTTTACGAAGGCATTACAGGTATTTTCGGACAAATTTCGGAAAATATTTTATTAGGGTAAATGGTGATGGTGAGGATATTTTATTAGGGTAAATGAGGTTTTTCCCGAGAATCGGTAATCGCCAAAACAACGAATAGCCGAATATAGAAAAATAATCACCCCCAGATGAGGGACCAGTATACCTGGATATAATATAAATACCTGGACCCCCATAAACAGGACAATCAGACGCAAACAGTCAAGCAAGGCAGTCAGCAAGTCGACTGCGGTTCAGTTCAACCAACAGGCGCAACCAGCCAACAAAGTCCAGTCAGTCCAGCCAGTGGACTCAGACACACCAGTCCAGCCACCGGACCCAGCGAAGCGAAACGAGTTCATCAATTCCGACACAAGTTCTGGTCCGAACACCGCCTCTCGTACGCCTCATGATGCCGCTTCCGCCCTGCAACAAACAACAACCTCTACGATGACGATGACGCCTTCAACCGTCTACGAGGACGCCTGCAACAACATCCTCTACGATAATGACTTTAACCGTCTGCGAGGACGCAGGCAACAAATAACGTATACGATGACGTCTTGTTTACAACAACAAACAACGTCTACGGTAACGACTTCAACCGTCTACCAGACGTCCACGAACACACACCACAGAATTAATTTTGAATTGATGTGATAACGTATTTAGCGTTAATATTTTTGGAATCAAATTCATGTACACACGTTTACTTGGAAATCAAGTTTGTATATACGAAACTAGACAAACATTGGTGTTAACCCTTTGGGTACGTATTTACTTAGAGAATGCAAGACAAGTGAAACATATGCATGACGAGCGTCAGCCGTCCAATGTACCCAAAGGGTTAAATTGGTGGCAGATTTATTTTGTCAAGTAGGAAATGAGCTGATGATCATCAAACGCCTGAACAGATCTTCATTAATTATAGCTAAGGACCTGATAGATCACGTCAGCTTTCAAACAACTTTAAAAAAAAATGCATCAAAATCCGTCCATTTGTTTAGGTTCTACGATTCCATAAACAGCCAATAATACGGACAGGTGGACAAACGGACAGACTGACAGACAAGCACGTCAAACTTATAACATCCCTCTTTTTGTGTCGGGGGTTAAAAAAGGGTTTTTTGAAGATTGTCCATAAAGAATATTTTTAAATTTTGTCATATTTCACTTCGTTTTATCAAATTTAAAAAGTATCGACATTTTTGACACAATTTTATCAAAAATCCGTTAACAGAAAATTTAAGTGAACTGTCAAAAATTGATAAATAGACCTTTTTACGGTTAGTTAAGCTCATGCGCATCCCCCAAGTTTGAAAGGCGGGAAAGTTTCGGGCAAATAATAAGGTTATACATCAAAAAGTTCGGGCAAAACGGGTCGGAAATTGACACATGTCCACAAAAATTTTCAACTATGAAAAGGTCTATTACCTCAATCTTTACACACAATCTTTACACGTTCGTTTCGTCAAAAACCAATATTAAGGAAAACTTTTGACTGTCAATTTTGACTCAGCAATTTTCAGAGATTTGCAACAATTTTGAGAATTTTGGTAAAATTCCGACAAAAAAAAAACAGAAAATTTAATTTATTTATTTATCTGAAACAAACAAAAAGTCTTTTGAAGTTTGTCCGAAAACAATATTTTGATATTTTTACACATTCACTCCAATTTAGCGTCAAAATTTGAAATTTCTTTTCATCAAATTTTGTGAAGAATCACGAAATATTACATGGGGGAGGGGGTGTAATGAGATATGACGTGTATTTATTTTTTCTTTGAACGCGCGATTATTAAACCGAAAAGCGGCGCGCGATTTGTAACAAAAAAAATGCACGTGTTAGGGGGGGGGGGGGGCTCAACCTAAAACCTCACCACGTATCGCCAGGGGTGAGGGGAGTTGCTAAAAAACATCTCGTGATTAATGGACGACCCCTATGTATTATCAGAAACTTACGATAAGGATGGATTACATTCGGAAGTTTCCATTAATATTGGTTTTTGACAATCCGAGCGTATAAAGATTATAGGAAATCAATTCATTAGGTCAATTTTTTACATTTTCTATTTCCGAATTTTTGATAAAATGTAAAAGTTGTGCCAAAAGCGTCAAATACTGAAGCGTTAAATTTGAATGAAAAAAACTAAAAATGGTTAAATTTACTTGTTTGTAAATACGTGATTAATCTTACCTCTTTGAAATTTCGTTCGCAAATGCGTGATTGCGGGATTGTTTACAAAAAAAGATTAAGTTTTGTCAAGTAGGAAATGAGCTGATCATCAAATGCCTGAACAGATCTTCATAAAATATAGCTTCATAAAATATAGCTTCATAAATTCTAGCTAAGAACCACCTCGACCACGTCAGCTTTCAAACAAAAAAAACTGCATCAAAATCGGTCCATTCGTTTAGGAGCTACGATTCCACAAACAACCACATATACGGACAGACAGACACGTCAAACTTATAACACCTCGTAATGTTTGAGAAAAAATACTTGTACACTTTTCACATATAATTTATTAATGATGACTATAGTTTCGCTATTATCATAGCATCTTCAGATCAAAATTTCACCAAGTAAGAGCTGAAACAGTGTCAGAATTTATCTCTTTAAAACCTCTCTTTTTGATTCGAGTGTTAATAAAAATCTGGTTACAAATACGCAAAGTGCATTTTGCTAGCTGCTTCCGATCGCGAGATAAGACTTGATTTAAGATTTCTTTTTGTAAGCAAATCTTAAACTTTCTCATTTTTTTCTCAACTAAATAAAACTTTGCTGTGCAAACTTATAATTTGCAAATGTTCAAAGCAACAAACAATTTAACTAATTTGTTTATATAATTTGTCTGCATTAATCTCGTATGTTTTGAATGCTTCGTCAGTTGACTGTGTTTATTTTTCCAATAAGTAATTTTGTTTAATATACCGAGTCGATTATTGTTTTCTGTTTTTGTACGTCCAAGGTTTTTTCGACGGCGCGATGAGTAAGCCCGGCGTGCGCTTTACGTAACTTTTATCTCGGATAAATTGGCAATGAAAGTTTTTTCGCCGTCCAATGCCAATCATTCAAAAGTGAAAGCCGATATTTCAAGTTTTTCTGTTGATTTAACCCACTGATCGCTCAATTTATTACAGACACATCTCACGACTTATTATTTAATAATGGATTTCAAAAATTTCTTTTTTTTTAATATCACAGACAAAAATGTTTTCTAGTTTCATAAATTTCATTTCACACACAAATTGAGAATTTTCTATAGATTACTTTTCTTTTTACTCGTTGCATATTTGAATATGTACATCATGAAATCGACAAAAAATGCGAGAAAACTTATTGTTTCCAAATGTTTTTACTGCTGTTTACAAATACGCAAAGTGCATTTTGCTAGATGCTACCTATCGCGAGATAAGTCTTGATGAAATTGTTAAAATCGCTTGAAATTTAGTAGCTCGGACACAGAACTGCGAAACTAATAAATTTGTAAAAGAAAATCTAAATGCATATACAGGGAAATGACCTCCTGAAACGATGCTGCAATCCGTTTTCAATAGACCTTTTCATAGTTGACTTTTTTTGTGCGCATGTGTTAATTTCCGCCATTCCCGCCTTTCAAACTTGGCGGATGCACATGCGCTTAAGTAGTAGTATAGTATTCCTTTTATTGGCATACATAATTACGTACTTTTAACCTAACTAAGAAGCAAAAGTATAAACAAAGAAAATTCAGAATAAACAGCTTGGTGCCGACACATACTTTTTAACCTTCGGACCTAACCGAGGAGGACCTTACTGTATGCAACCCATATGCTTCTGGTGCCTGACAATACACATTAGTTTATTTTCATAAGTTTCTAATAGTAAATTTGCATTTTTCTTGTAATTAAACTACATATTTACGGTTTTCAGATTTTTGCCTTTATATGTGCTGTAAGGCACCGCATCTTGCCAAATTTCATGATTCTAGGTCAACGGGAAGTACCCTATAGGTTTTGATTCCCTTGTGAAATCGCAAAATATGCGACATAAACGGTCATATCTTTTGATCGCGTTGACTTACAAGTTTGATTTTTTCACAGCTGAAAGAGACCGCAGACCAGGGTATTTGATACAAATTTCAACTTGTTACCTCTACGCGTTCCTGAGAAAAATGGTCTTGACAGACAGACGGACAGACAGACAGACGGACAACAAAGTGATCCTATAAGGGTTCCGTTTTCGGTACGGAACCCTAAAAAACAGAAAATTAAATTTATTTATTTATCTGAAACAAACAAAAAGTCTTTTGAGTTCGTCCGAAAACAATATTTTGATATTTTTACACATTTCACTTGGATTTAGCGTCAAAATTTGACATTTACTTTCACCAAATTTTTCATATTTTATATCAAACAATTAGAAATAGAATATATAACTGTCAAAATTGACTTGACCAACGGTCAGTTTTTTTTTTTGACTTACCAAGTCAGAAAATTTTTACTGTCGATTATGGACATTACCCAACAAATTTGTCAACAATTTTGAAGAAAAGACAAAATTTGGCTAAAATGTTCCAAGAAATACAGAAAAAACATTTTAAACTACTTATATGGGATAGTCAATTAATCACGTGAAGCTCGAAAGAGAGGAAGGAACGCTCGATTTTTAAACCGAAAAGCGGCACGCGACTTGTACACGTGATTTTGGGAAGGGAGAGTGTGGTTGGGGCTTGAGATGAGCATGGAATCCCATCGTCCCATCCCATCCCATCGTCCCATGGGATGGGATGAGTGGTATGAACGTTGCGTGGGATGGGATCGGATGGGACAACAAATTTGAATGGGACGGAGTGGGACGCGTTTTGATAATCTAGTTCGTGCATAATTAATTGCTTATCGTGCCAATACGCACATTTTCCATAATATGTCCAGTCCAGGAGATTTCTCTGATGGTCTCGAAAATCTAAATGCATATACAGGGAAATGACCTCCTGAAACGATGCTGCAATCCGTTTTCAATAGACCTTTTCATGGTTGACTTTTTTTGTGCGCATGTGTTAATTTCCGCCATGTTATACTTCAAAAACTGCCCGAGTTTTTTGACGTATAACTAAATATGTGCCCGAAACTTTCATATTCCCGCCTTTCAAACTTGGCGGATGCACATGCGCTTAAGTAGTAGTGTAGTAATCCTTTTATTGGCATACATAATTACATACTTTTAACCTAACTAAGAAGCAAAAGTGTTACATTCATAGTTAACAAAAATTAAATAAAACAAACAATTAATCCTTTCTAAAACCGCGGAAAAAAAATTAAAATTAATAGATGAAGCAAAATAGACAAAAACAAAAAAAATATATAAATCAACCAAAAATAGCAATTCCTCGCACTCTTTCCACAACGACAAAAACAAAAATTCACCTCACTATCTGTTTATCTTTTTTTAACTGAACCACCCTTTTCATCAAGGGCCAACTGGCTCCGTCTTCCCTCATGCACGAAACCCAGTCGTCTACCACCAGTCTCTCCTCACTGCTCCACTGACATCCATCACAGCTTTGTGCCCAATGAGCCCATGTGTCACTAGCTTCCCCACATATGCCACACAGCTTAAAGCGAGTGTCCATCCAGTACCTCCTGCCTTTTTCTTCTGACCCGCACCTGTGTCGTGCAATCAATGCCTGCGGCAGCCTAGCTCCTTTGAGGTACAACGGAACTCTTTGGAACACTTGTACGCTCCTGTATTCTGGGAGGAACTTACTCCCCTCGATCTTCCTCTGACGACATTGCAGCTCCGCCTCGGCTAACCTTTCATACACCAATTCTTCCACCTTCCTTCCATTCCCAAACATTCTCTTGATTTCCTAATATGTCCAGCCACAGCTTTCATACAGCTTCTTTCTTTCGCTCCCCCATTTTGTGCCCTTATTTACATCAAAACCTTCCATTCTTACAACTCTCAGCACTTCTTTTACAATCCTTTCATTACCCATTCCATACACATTCCTTTCAAACTTAACGACCCTCCTAGCTGCCTGCGAAAACACTTTCCGCATATTTGTTTCTTGCAGCATGATGTATGCCGGCGTAGTTCTATCTAAATTGAGTGCCATTTTTAAAAACTGTAGCTGGACTCTCTCAACTCTCTCTTCCTCTTTCACTCCCCACACTTCCGCTCCATACAAAAGGATACTTCTCACGCATGCCTTCCACACTCTACCATTTTTGCTTCAAAGATATTGCTCCTTCCATACGTTCCCTAGCCCGTTAGCAGCCACCCACGCCTTTTTACAAATATATTTCACATGCTTTTTCGCGGACCCATCCTGCCCAAACATAAAACCAAGATATTTGAAGTTGCTAACTTGCTCGATTACATTACTTCCCCATTTAAATGTCTCACTCCTTCTACCCGCTCTTTTACGAAATATCATCCATTTAGTCTTTTTCACGTTCACTACCAATTTCCTCTCCAAAAAATCTTTTCATCCGCTCGATCATCTCTGACATTTCTCCTTTCGATCTAGCCAAAATCACAACGTCGTCCGCATATGCCAAACTCCAAACTTTCCTACTACCAATTACTACCCCTCCCGCTTGACCTCCGCTCAGCACACTCTCTAAATCTGCCGTATACAGGTATTAAATAATATTGGACTCAGCGGACAACCCTGCCTTAGCCCCATTCTCACATCAAAACTTTCTGAAACTACCTCTCCTACTTTCAATCTGCACCGCGTATCCTGATATAAATCCCTGATTCTCTCTATTAACTGCTGCGCTATACCTTTCCTTCTCAAACATTCCGATATTCTCACCCTCACCACAGTGTCGTAGGCTGCTTTCAGATCTATAAACAGAGCGTAAAGCCTTGCTTCTTAACCAGCTCCTGCTCCACAATATACTTCAATGTAACCAGGTGTTCCACCGTGCTGTAGTGCTTTCTAAATCCGGCTTGTACATCCGGGATCAGACCTTTATCTTTCTCTTCACCCAAAAGCTTTTGCTCCAGCAGTTTCGCATAGATTTTATACGCCGCGTCCATAACCGTTATTCCTCTGTAGTTAGCTAGGTCTTCCCTATCTCCACCTTTGTATAATGGTACAATTAAGCCTTCCTCCCAGTTCACCGGCAACCTTTTAGAACCTTTATAAATACCGTTTAGTTCTTCGAACAGCTCTCGCTGGATGACTATCGGGGAGTACTTCCACGCTTCATTCGGGATATAATCCATACCCACTGCTTTTTTCCTCGGAAGTCTATCCAAAACACCTGACAATACTTCCCACGTAAATTCGTCTCTGCAGCTCGTTGCACCATTAACCCCTCCTGTGACATCGTCGAACGGTTCGGGCAGACCACTGGTTAGCAGCTTCTTGAAATAGTTTCTCCATAGGCCAATCGGTTTCTCACAACACCCTTGTTTCCGTCTATAGGCTGACACCATTTTCCAAATATCCGCTTCATTGTGGATCCCCTTCAACTTCTCGAATTGCGCGTCTTCCCACTCCTTCTTCTTTTAGAGTTCCATCTCTTTCAGTTGTGTACGGCATCTGTTGTACTCCTCCATCGGGACCTGACCCTCGTTCCACCTTTTGAAATTTTTCCTCACGGACTTCTTAAGTTCTTTGACTTCTTGGTCGACCCTATACGTTTCTTTAGCCACTCCACATTTGATCTTGACCTGCACCATGGCTTCTCGAACCACTTCCATTATTCGTTGTAAACAGCCGACTCCCGGAGTTATTCCTTCCAAATTTCTTTGGAACTTAACAATGGCCTTATCATTCCAGAGCGATACTACTTTAACTTGACTAGATAACTTAACTTTACCCTCCCAAATTATTTCCACCGGAAAATGGTCAGATTCAACCCTGTCACCTATTTGCATATTCATTATGCGCATTCTTGCCACCTCATTGTCTACCACATAATCAATTACGGACGCGCCTCTCCCACCAGCAAAGGTGAATTCTCCGCTTCAGTCGCCCTCGACACACCCGTTAATTACACTCCACTCCTTATCTTCAACCCATTCTAGCCAGTTTCTGCCTTCTTTAGTAACTAACTTATCCCTCGATTTTCTTGTTATCTTCGAACCCTCCGCACTTATATCCTGTTTGCAGCTCGTCTATTCTTACGTTCCAATCGCCTGCCAGTACAATTATTTCCCCTGACACCTCGCTAGCCCTTCTATTGATTTCCTTCATAAATCGCTCCAAGTTTTGATTGTTATAGATTACGAACAATCTTAACACCTCCCCATTGATTTCCACAGTCCTCTCTTGAATACCTTCGAATCCCTCTTGATAGCCCACACCCGACTCGACCATATTTACTTTCACCCCTGTTACAATTCCTCCTCTCGCTCTACCTTTCACCTGTTCCTTCAAGACTCCTGACACTCCCATCTGAATCCTCTTGGTAACTTAGTTTTCATTTCTGACCAGTCTTTCTCCTCCACCCACGTTTCTACCAAACCTATTATGTGAAAACCCTTAAAGTAGTCACTTAAGTCCGACTTTCCCATTCCTTCTAACTTTTTTTTGAGCCCAGCTATATTCCATACCAATATTTTAAATTGTTCAAATAACCCCCCACCCCCAAACTCCACTCTTCACCCTTCTGCTTCTGTATTCCCCCTTCCGCTCGAGTATCTTAAAATTTTCCGTTAGTCGTTCATCATTGTTCTTGTGTCTTCTCGCCATCTCTCTCTCTTTTATTTGAAACAGACTTAGTTTTTTGGCATAATTTTCTGTGACTCCTCCCATGTTACCAATGTCCATCCACTTCCATCTTTTTATAACCGATCTTCACTTTGTGTCCTCTATCTTTTAGCATCTTTGCTTTCTGTCGCAAATCCTTTTGAATTTCCTGTTCTTTCTTAGTAAGATCGTCTTGGATAAAAATATCAGACCCCTTCAGCTTATATTTATTTAGCATTATTTTTCTCTTTACTTCCAAACTTGTCAATTTTGCGAAAATTGGCCCTTGATTCGAACCTTTGTCTCCTATCTTGAACATGCTTCCTACCTCTTCTTTTACTCCAAATCTTTCTTCCAATAACCTCTTAGCGTCTTCTAACCATCTCTCTCCTTTTACCCCATGAATCACAATATTATTTTTTATTTCCTTTCTTTCTTCCATTTCTCTCAGTTGTTTTACTTCCCCAGTTGTTTTATTCTCCCCACTTCTGACGGAATTTTCTCTCTATTCGTAGTCGTCCTCCAACTTCTTTATCCTGCCCTTAATATCGGTGTTTTCGTTTCTTATCGCCTTCAATTGTGATATCATTTCCTCTTTCCACACCGTTTCCTTCTCCTCTACATCCTTTTGTTCACTCCTAGCCCTTTCCAATTTTTCTTCGAGTTCTTTATTTTCTCTTCTCATTTCTTCCATCTTATTCTCGACGGCTTTAAAATCCTTCCTCATTTCCCGAAGCTCTTCAAAGATCTTCTCCAAAGTTCCTCCCATATCTACACTCATTTCTCTTTTTTTCCAAATCCTCTTTTTTGGAACGTTTTGCCACTTGTGTCGGCGACCGACTCAATTTCGCGCACCGATCATCTTAAGTAACCGTATCTTAAGTAACCGTAAAAAGGTCTATTATCTGCAATCGTTATTCGCTCCGAGCGCAACAGCACTAGCGCCAAAGGTGACACTTTTAAGAACTTCATGACCAGTTACGCCATTATTTAGCATTTGTTTGTATATATAGACTTGTATTTTTCTAAATAAAAAAGTGTTTTATTATTTTACATAAACTAATAAAGTGCATAAATTGAGAATGGATGGAACGCCAAAATATAGGCTATAACTTGCTTATGTGTAACTTTAGAGCGAAATAAACTTGAAAATCGTTTTCAGCACTTCGATTTCCTTCGGGTAACCAAAAAAAAAAAATCACGAGAAAATTTTCCAAAAAATTCGTCCAGAAAATTTTACATCATTTCGGTAGAAAAGAATGTGCTTTTTCGATATTTATCAATTTTCTCAAGAACGGCAAACGGCAACGAAATCTTTTTTGGCACACAGAAACTACTCGACAAGACGAACAAGTCGATGTGTAAATTGTTCGGAAAGATTCAATTATTCATTGAGAAATTTCAGACTGAAATTTTACGATTCTCGATTTGATTAGTCGATATCTCAGAAACGGTTGCAGATAATAAAAAACGGATTACGGCATCGTTTTCGGAAGGTCATTTTCCTTTAAACACACTCGGATTATCCTTGGTAAATTCATTAGTTTCCGAGATCTCTACTCTGGCGCCGAAATTTCTTAAAATTTGACTCAATTTTAGCAGGCGATAGTGAACGGAAAGAGCTAGCGATATATAATTTGCATATTTGTAATCAGCAGCGAAAATGCTTTCAGAAACGTTTTTAAATTTTGCTGTAACTCAAAAACTAACGATTTTGACAAAATCTTTTTTCTCGCTTTTCGTCGTTTCCGCGGTCTAGACTCCTCGTGTCGATGGTATTTCTTAACTGATATGTTCCTAGGGAATATTATATACGTTTTCCAACCAATTTTGGAACGCTGAATTGATTGGTGAAGACTAGAAGTCTCTGTGGTGACTCGTTCAAAAGTTATGACAGCGTGAAATCAGTCGGGAATGCGAGATGGTGTACAGCGAAAAAAAATATACAACTTGTTTATTTGTTACTTTAGAGCGAAATAAACTGTGAAAGCGTTTTCAGCACTTCGATTTCCTTCTGGTAACTAAAAAAAAATCACGAAAAAAATTTTTTCGTTCGAAAAATATGTGGTTATTCGTTTTTTCTTCGATTTTCTCGAGAACGGTCAAAAGCAGCGAAATCATTTTCGACACACAGAAACTACACGACAAGACGAACAAGTCGATATGTAAATTGTCCGGAAAGATTCAATGATTTGTGGAGAAAATTCAAACTGAAATTTACCCGATTCTTGATTTGCTAAGTAGATGTCTCGGAAACGGTTGCAGATAATCAAAAACGGATTGCGGCATCGTTTTCTTCAGAAGGTCATTTTCCTGTTGCTACACTAAGATTGTCCGCGGGAAATTCACGACTTGCTGAGATCTCTACTCGAGCGCCGAAATTTCTTCAATTCTTGCAGGCGATAGTGCACGGATAGAGCTAGCGAAATATAATTTGCATCTCTGTAATCAGCAGCAAAAATTCTTTCAGAAACGTTTTTGAAATTTGCTGTAACTAAAAAAAATAACGATTTTAGCAAAATCGATTTTCTCGCATTTCGTCGTTTCCGCGGTATTGACTTCCCGTGTCGATGGTATTTCTTAATCGAAAGCTTCCTAAGGAATATTATATACGTTTTCCAACTAATTTTGGAACGCTGAATCGAATGGTGAAGACCAGAAGTCTCTGTGGTAAGCCGTTCAAAGGTTATAACATCGTGAAATCTGCCGGAAATGCAAGATAGTTTTAGATATTTTGGTGTATAGTGTTTATATTGTAAATTTTATTAAGTTAATTATTTTTTGTTTTTGCCTGTTGTGTTTTTATACAGTAGTATTGGAGACGAAGTTGTCTTTTTGGCCACTGGTGGCGCTAAGAGCGGCTATGCACCCATAAATTTCAATTCAAAATAAAAATTAACGTAAACAATACAGAATGTCTAATGAATAGTTCGTTTGTAGTTTGTGAGGTTGTCGGATTTGATGAACCCGAATCCCAAACCGGAACCGGAACCAGCTCCCGAATACACTGGCCCTCGGATGAGCAAGTCCATCCCGGAGAGTTCGTGGGTGGAAAGCCCGTTGCTTATGTCCAGGTCCGGAGGATACCGCGTCGCACCCAGACCACTCGAACCGGATCACTGCTCCTTATCAGAAAGCACAGGTATTGAGAAATCCAACAAAACATTCAGAATTTTCCAAACAAGCCAATCTGTTTGTTTTTTGTCGAAATAATTAATGTATGTAATTTAGGCTCCCAAACTGGAGTCTGTCAACGTCGGCTAGGCACAGATCTTCTCAGAATGTTCTTGGAAGAAATGGACACAGACACTGTCCTACACGTGGGAAGCCCTCCAAGAGTGATTCGAGCCCACCGCTGCATCCTCATATCTCGCTGTCAATACTTCGCGGGAACTCTGAGGGGAAGATCGTTGACCATCGAAGGATTCAGCTACGACGCCGTGCATTTCGCCCTTTGTCACATTTACAGTGGAGCCTCTCACGTTCCTGACTCCATCAGTTTGGTGGAATTGGCTTCGTTAGCTGATATGTTAAGTTTGGAGGGGCTTAAAGAAGTTGTGGCTCACGCATTAAAATCAAGACATTGCCACCAGTTTCACTTTCCATGTGCTGGATGTCTTACAGGAGTCTTAGAAGTAAGAAAAATATAAGTCAACTCCCTCATTGTTAATTCAACAAAATTCTTTCCAGGTGTTGCCCCTATCTGCTGCTTATGGTTTAGATGAGTTGTATCAACGTTGTCTGAAGTGGATCACCCTGCATTACCTCCGCGTTTGGCCAAACCGAGCTTTCGCTCATCTCCCCAAAGAATTAAGGGAGAAATGTTATCAGCAGCATGTCGTTTACATGACTTGCGACAATGTACTTACAACACATCTGTCTTGCGACAGACTCTTGATCTCCTTGCCTTCTTTAAAGTGGGCGGACGTTGTAGCCCAGCTAGGGCTCCAATTGGCGCAGTACTGTAAAACTTTTATCGGACAACACTACGTTGGTGTTCTACCCACTTTAGTTGATATCGAAAATGGACATATTCGTAGAGTTGAAGAGATTATGTTGAGTTCTGCTGATGGACTTAATTTAGAACAAGAATGTAGTATATATGTTAGGTAAGAATTGGTTGTGGAATATATTAAGTACTTTGAATTAATTGTTTGTTTGTACAGATGTTGTTTTATGAAGAAGAAATATAAGGAGGAAGCGAATGAAATATTGGCTGATTTATTGCAAAAGTTGCACTCGCATTTTGAGAAGCGTCTTTTATTGAAGCCGCAGAAGTTGAACAAGTGTCCCTCTTGGAACAAAATGGATCCGAACATGAAAGTCCACCTCCGCAAGTTGGCGAAACTAGACGACTCGCAGCCTAAATCCGCCCGTTCTGAACCTAGCCGGCTCCCTCGCATGATTTCCAACAAGACGACAAGCTCTTCAGATTCGTCCAGAAACTCCAGTCCAGCTACCAGCCAATCCCATCCAAGCCCCTCGCTAAGAAGAAGCCTTTTATTGGCAGCTCGCGCCCCCCAAGTCCCTCCCAGTCCAAGTACAACAAAGAGAGTTAGTACATTGACGATGCCAACTAGGGCTAGTTCAGCGAAGGCTGCTCCACCTCGCCATATTAAACCTCAAGTAATGAGCAGTTCAACAAGTAATATAAGAAACAGGCCAACGTCAGCTCCCAACATGACTAAGCCTAAAGTAATAGCCAAGTCAACAAGTAATATTAAGAAGGAAGCTAGTAAGGATGTTAAAAAAGAAGATAAACCTAGACGCCCAGTTAGCGCTAGCGCTCCAAATATCCGCAGTAAGGCCAGTAAGTCTCAAGAGAAGAAAGTGAACAAAGCAGGAGGGGATAAAGACAAGACTTCTTGTCCAAAATCACCGTGTATGCAGCGGTCTAGTACTTTTTTGAAGGATGAGCCAACTGTTCTGACGCAGCTTAGTCTAGCCCAGATTTAGATGTAATCTAGTCCTGCTTCCGTGAACTAGTCATAAAAAATTTGATCTCTTTCTATCTTTCTGTCTCTCTATCTCGTCCATCAGTACATTCCCAGAAGAAATTGTGATATTATTTTATTGTTAGATTATAAGATATTAATTGCATGTACATATAATATATAGTTTTATGTTTATTCTTTGAATATTGTATGTCCTAGAGATGAATAAATTGAAAATGTGGTTATAATTTTCTTCAATGTAAATTGATTCTATAACGTGCGTCCATTCTATTGGTTCTACGACTTAACAATGTGCGATTAAAGAACGCATCACAAATATCGACGATAACTCACAAATATAACAACCCGCTACGAAAACCACATCCTTAAACAAAACTGTTAAAAACAGACAGGACAAAATACATATCGAAAATATATCCAAATTATTATTAGCATCACATATTTTAGAAAGGTATTGTAATGTTTTCGTAGTGCGTTGTTTTGTCGCTGTGAAATTTTCGACGGGTTATTTTGTCCGAACATCATTCTTTCGCAGCTTTCTGGAAGACCCTGTATATGAAACCAGATTTACAATGCTTAATTTTTTAAGTGAAACTTTTTAAACGGAGTTCTCGCATTAAACGGTACAACGGTAAGGTACAAAATAATGGGCACCAGTGGCAACAAAAGTATTTCGTTTTGCAAAGATGTCTGCATTACATGTAACGCATCGAAAATATCACAGTGACATAAATTCAACACGCTACAAAAACATCACATCCTAAAATGTGTGATGATGTGATATTTTCGAGGTGTTAATATACAACGAAAATTCCACAGCAGTATTGCTGTGGTTTTTTTGGACGTCTTCGACATTTTGTCGTCAATAAGTTTTGAACATGGACCTATGAATACTATTCATAGGTCCATGGTTTTGAACGTCTAATTGGATGTGATGTCCTCGTAGTGCAGGGGTGGCAAACCTTTTTCCGGCCGCGTGCCATTTTTTTTAAATTTTCACATTTTGAAATGCTGACGTGCCAAGTTTACTTTTCTACTTTTACAATGTGATAGTGACCGCACTAACGTGAATATTTGATTGTGCGCCTTTTGAAATTACGTGCAAACCAATCGACGAATTTTGATAAAACGTTATATG
Organism: Phosphuga atrata; assembly: GCA_944588485.1. Taxonomy (NCBI): domain Eukaryota; kingdom Metazoa; phylum Arthropoda; class Insecta; order Coleoptera; family Silphidae; genus Phosphuga; species Phosphuga atrata. Next base: position 44,263,211 of record OX155903.1, on the reverse strand, counting down.
ATTTGATATTCTGACGAAATCTCACAAATTCCCAAATTGTAGCTTTGTAAATCCGGCTTTTGTGAATTTGTTATGTTTGTTTTATGTCACAAATTCCCAAATTTCAAAATTGTAGCTTTGTAAATACGGGTTTTGTGAATTTTTTATGTTTGTTTTATGTCACAAATTCCCATATTTCAAAATTGTAGCTTTGTAAATACGGGTTTTGTTAATTTTTTATGTTTGTTTTATGTCACAAATTCCCAAATTTCAAAATTGTAGCTTTGTAAATCCGGCTTTTGTGAATTTTTTATGTTTGTTTTGTCACAAATTCCCAAATTGTAGCTTTGTAAATACGGGTTTTGTGAATTTTTTAAGTATGTAAATTTTTGTGCGCCTTTTGCAATTACAAACAAACCAATCGACGGATTTTGATGAAACTTTGTAGGGTTTGATATTCTTATGAGATCTCACAAATTGCCAAATTTAAAAATTGTAGCTTTGTATATACGGCTTTTGTGAATTTTTGAAGTTTGTAAATTTTTGTGCGCCTTTTGCAATTACGGACAAATCAATCGACGTATTTTGATGAAACTTGGTATGATTTGATATTCTTACGATATCTCACAATTCCAAAATTTCAAAATTGTAGCTTTGTAAATACGGTTTTATGAATTTTTATGCGTCTTTTGCAATTACGGACAAACCAATCCACGGATTTTTATGAAACGTGACATGATTTGATATTCTTACGATGTCCCACAAATTTTCAAAATTGTAGCTTTGTAAATACAAGTTTTGTGAATTTTTTAAGTTTGTAAAGTTTGGTGCGGCTTTTGCAATTACAGACGAACCAATGGACGGATTTTGATGAAACATAGCATGATTAGATATTTTTACAAGGTCCCACAAATTGCCAAATTTCAAGATTTTAGCTTTGTAAATACGGCGTTTGTGAATTTTTGAAGTTTGTAAATTATTGTACGCCTTTTGCAATTACGGACAAACCAATCGACAGATTTTGATGAAATTTGGTGTGGTTTGATATTCTTGCGAGATCTTACAAATTCCCAAATTTCAAAATTGTAGCTTTGTAAATACGGCTTTTGTGAATTTTTAGTTTGTAAATTTTTGTGCGCCTTTTGCAATTACGCACGAACCAATCGACGGATTTTGATGAAACTTGGTATGATTTGATATTCTTGCGAAATCTCACAAATTGCCAAATTTTAAAATTGAATTTTTGTAAATACGGCTTTGATGAATTTTTAAAATTTGAATTTTTTTGTGCGCCTTTTGCAATTAGAGACAAACCAATCGACGGATTTTGATGAAACGTAGCATGATTGGATATTCTTACAAGGTCCAACAAAATTGCCAAATTTCAAAATTGTTGCTTTGTAAATACGGCTTTTGTGAATTTTTGAAGTTTGTAAATTTTTGTTCGCCTTTTGCAATTACGGACAAACCAATCGAGAGATTTTGATGAAACTTGGTATGGTTGGATATTCTTGCGAGATCTCCCAAAAATTTAAAAATTGTAGCTTTGTAAATACGGGTTTTGTGAATTTTTTAAATATGTAATTTTTTTTTGCGCTTTTTGCAATTACAGACAAACCAATCGACGGATGTTGATGAAACTTTGTATGATTTGATATTCTTATGAGATCCCACAAATTCCTAAATTTCAAAATTGTAGCTTTGTAAATACGGCTTTTGTGGATGTTTGAAGTTTGTAAATTTTTGTGTGCCTTTTGCTATTACGGACAAAAGTAGATTGAGAAACTTTAATTTAGAAAAGATAGTTTAACAAATTTAGAAGGCATGCGTTAGAAGTAGTTCGCGTGCCAATAAAATTTTCCTACGTGTCAACTGTGACACGCGTGCCATCGGTTCGCCACCACTGTCGTAATGCATTGTTATGTAGCCGTGATATTTTCGACACACTGTTTGGCTGCGTGTTGTTATGTCATAGAAACAGCAATACATTCCGTTAGTACTTTCAAGTTGGCAACGTTGAACAACTGGCAATAATTTGACGTATAAACATAACCTAGTTAAAAGTTGGAAATACATGAAAAATTGTTAATTTGGCTTTGAAATAGAAGCAATTAATAACTATTAAATTTTAAGGTGAAGAATTACTAAGCCACAATGCATCCAATCTTCACAGTTTTGTTAATAAGTTTTATTGTAAGCGAACAAATCTGAAACTAAACCAAATTTTAATGTTTATCTTGAAATTTCAGCCTTTGGTTGCCTCGGAATTCTCCGCGGACGATTGCTGGTCGCTTGGAATGAACAAAGCAAACTTACTTTGTTCTTCGTGTGATCAATTGAGCAAATTTAATCTGGATTTCGTAAAGTAATGAAACAACAAAAACACAACATAAAATCCCGATTAAATAAGAATTTGTCCATTTTAGATCTCATTGCAAGGAATGTTGCCACCAAGATGATCCTGCGAACGCCGAAAAAGTTTATGCAAAAGCCGTCTTGGAAGTTTGCACTTGCAAGTTTGGAGCTTACCCACAAATCCAAGCGTTTATTAAGAGTGACCGTCCAGCGAAGTTTTCAAATTTGCAGATTAAGTATGTAAGGGGTTTAGATCCAATCATTAACTTATTTGATAAGGACGGACATTTGAAAGAGTCAGTGGCCATCGAGAAGTGGAACACGGACTCAGTTGAGGAATTCTTAAATACACATTTGGAGAAAGCTGATTACTTAACAACAAATATGATTTAATTTGAGGAATCGTGTTTATATATCGTAATAGAAAAATGTTTCTTATTTTAATCTATTTTATTTGTCTCAACGTAACCAATAATTTTTCTCACTAATAGAAAATATTAGATGATTATTTTGTATTTCTTATGAAAATTAAACGTCAATACTTAAATAATTTCGTAAAACATCCATAAAATTTGTTAAACTAAATCATGTACTTAAAATGACTCTATCTCCTTCAACTTTAACATTCTCGATTTTGTTTAAAGTCTTGTTGAATTGTTTCAATTGCTTCGGAGTAAACTCTTCCTGAGTCTCGTGGGCTTTAGCACAAATCTTCTTCTGCAATTTAGCAAGAGAAATACTGTTCTTCTCATTTAAAACATCAAGAATCCTAGAATAATATTTGTTTCCCACTTTGTTCTCTTCACCATTAACACTACCATTGGCTACTTTCTCATGTCCATTTACTTCTCCATTTTTTTGCGCAACCCCATTTTGCTTCCTCAGCTTTTCTTTCTTCAACTTCTTTAAAAGTTTCTTCTTGTTTTTCAAAATTGTTTCTGCAGGATTGCTCTGAGCAATCTTATACTTTTTAATGATCTCCCATACTTCTTTCGATACCAATTTGTCAGTATTTCTTCCATTTAATTCACGAATACATTTCTAAAAAAGAAGAAACAAATACTATTAGTGAATCTAAAAAAAGATTTGTGGACAACAAATGTAGTAGAAACAAAGGTAGTTTTTTGTACGCAAGACAAAGGGGCATGAGTACAGAGAGCATCACCTCCACAACACTCTCACAAGTACAAATAACTGCAGCAGTGGGTTACTACCTGTTCATTGTCAGTCATGGCATGAGATCTTCATGAAGTAAGGATCTAAGTGCCATGACTGAAGTAAGGCAAGAGTGTGGATGTGAGTTCCTCGCAGAGTGTGGAGCAGGAATTAAGGGATGCAAATTCCAGAACCCACCAATGTGGGTTCTGGGATTTGCATCCCAGTAGTGTATTAAAGCTGATTAAAATGTGGGGGACCGGGGGTTGGAACGAATCATCTTTCAAAAACCTCACTGACCAACCAACCTCCCGGACCAGAAGAAATACGAATTAAGACGCCTATGTAAATCCTTATGAGATTTTGCACCAGAACTCTCCTAGCTATTCTAATAAAGTTTGTATATAATTGTGAAAAATACAAAAGAATTCTCCAAGGAAAATTGGACAAATTTCCGGTTCAAAACACTGCCACAACTAGTTTTACAAAAAGCAACAAAAAAACACAAAACTCGAGTTTTGCTCTTTATACAGTCTTTTTAGCAAACACAATCCAGGGACAACAGTTGCTTATAAACAAAATCGGTGACATGGGAGAGACACAAGGTCTAAAAATCAATATAGGAAAGACCAAATTTATGATATTCAGCAGGCAACCACACAATGGTTGGCAGGCACTACCCTATTTTTTTTAAATTCCAGAAGCCTCCAATGTAGGTTCTGGGATTTGCATCTCAGGGATGAGAAGAAAAAAAAACTTACAAAGAGAGCCTTTTTCTGTGGATTGATTGGTCCTACTTCAGCCAACTGCTTCAAAAGTTTCAACTGCGGATCAGTCAAATCTTTCTCGTTGCTCCAAATTTTTTCCATAATTTCATCCTTTCCTCTACTTGAATCCCCTGCAGCTTTCTTGCCTTCCAACTTCTCAACTTGTTTCTTTGGTTGAACATTTTTACTTTTTCCTTCCTTTTTCTTCTTCACTGGTTCTTCTTCAGCTTCCATTTTGCTTTCTTCTTCAACTTCTTTACTCACTTCAACAGCTTCTACTTTACTGACATCATTCTTCTTCTTCTTTTCGTTCATTGGTACTTCCTCTTCAACTTCCATTTTAGTTTCAACATTTTTACTTTTCCTCTTCTTTTTGTTTCCCTTACCTACACTCGCCTCTTCAACAACAACTTCTTCCTCCTTTGGACTAATATCTTCCTTCTTTTTAATCTTCTTCTCCGGCTCATCCTCAACATCCTCAGCTTTAACAATCTCACTTTTCCGTTTATTCTTTTTCTTCTCTTTTTTCACCTTCACTTCATCTTCCACCTTAGCCTCTTCAGCAACAGCTTCCTCCTCCTTTGTACTAACATCTTCCTTATCTTCATTCTTCTTGCTTGATTCATCTTCCTCAACACCCTCAGCATTAACAATCTCACTCTTCCGTTTATTCTTTTTCTTCTCTTTCTTCGTCTTCACTCCATCTTCCACCTTAGTCTCCTCAGTAACAATTTCTTCTTTCATTTTCTTCGCCTTCCCAACACTTGCCTCTTCAGCAACAGCTTCCTCCTCCTTTGTGCTAACATCCTTATCTTCATCTTCCTCAACACCTTCAACTTTAACCATCTCACTCTTCACTTTATTCTTTTTCTTCTCTTTTTTCGCCTTTACTCCATCTTCCAACTTAGCCTCTGCTGAAACCTCCTCTTTCTCGACAGTTTCTGTTTCTTCTTTCTTTTCACCATTCTCTTTAGTGTTTTCTTCTGCTCTCCTTTTAAGACTTTCCGCTTTATATTTCTCGATGATATTCCAAACATTTTCTATATCGGTAAGATTAGCCTTAAAGCCTGTTGAACTTTGAATGAAATTCTAAAAAAAAAGAAAATGCAATAAAATCCATTAAACATACATAAATTAACTAACTTCGGTAAAACCGGAGATCCGTTCATGTAAGGAGGGCGTGCAAGTCGCAAAGTTAATTATTTTTTTAAACTAATTTTTCCTTCAAATTGGTGAAACATTGTTTTTTATAGAATTGAAAGTAGGAGATCTTAATGTAAGGTGAAAGTAGGATTATCACTAAGATATCTTCAAATCTGTAAGTAGCTGGAATTACACGATATCTTCAAATCTGTCAGTAGCTGGAATTACATGGATATCTTCTGTTAACAGAGGATATCCGTATAATTCCAGCTACTGACAGATTTGAAGATATCGTAGTGATAATCTCCTACTTTCAATTCTATTATTAATTTGGTTCAAACCATGACATCTCATTTTAAACATTGTCTTTTATGTTAGTTTTCTTATTTCTGCCACAGCTTACATGGATGGATCTGCAGTTTAGCTTAAACTTCTTACAGTGAATGGTTTCTTCTTCCGTGGGACATTGTTGTTTCCAGAAAGGATTTGGAAGATGTTCTTCTGAGATGCAGGGATTTTGGTTTCGGTTTCGACAATGCTTTCAATCATCTCGATCCATTGCATTTGCTTGTTTTCTCCTTTTTTGACGATACCAGTTGGGATCGAACCCTTTGCTGAGTACCTTTCGGCTTCCGTTATGCACTTTTTATGCACGTCGTATTCTTCTCCACTAGAATTACAAATTATTTGTTCATTTGACCATCTTGAAGTTTAATATCTGTGTTTTGCTTTATTTTCAATACGGTAAACGGTCAAGACCTATAGGTCAGGGGCTGAAGGCCTGCAGTCTTACAAAAAACTAAAAAATGACTAAAAACTGGATGTTAACTTAACTATTGGTAGATTATCCCGGTACGTCCGATTCAATTGAATTGTGTTCCAAACCGCGATCTATCTACAAACATCTCCGAATCATCAAGCGTAGAAGCTTTGGCACACAATTCAATTGAATCGGACGTACTGGGATAATCTACCAATAGTTAACATCCAGTTTTTAGTCGCTTTTTAGTTTTTTTTTAAGACTGCAGGCCTTCAGCCTCTGACACTATAGGTCTTGACCGTTTCATAGTCGCTTGCTTTGACGCAGTGAAATGGCTCACATGGAGTATCTTGAACTCATGTGCTAAAAGTGACTGAAGATTGTCCATACTATTGTTAGACATCATTAGATCGTGCTCTTTGTCTTTTAGATATTAATCCTTCAGTTATATTATCCTTTCATGTTTTAAATACACAAAAACACGTTTTCGTCTTGTAACCAAAGATTGTAACCTTGTTGCTTACTTACATGAAGTCTTTGAAACAATCCACACAGGTCAAGGATTTATCTCTTCTGCATTTCGTGAAATAATGCTTCTCAACTTTGGGCTTTTGGAGGCTATCGCCACAATGGTTACAGGTGAACACAACCATTTTAGTCAGAGAAACCGCAAGAAGAATTCAAAAACCACGAGGTTACAATTGTAATCGACAAGCATGGATTTACAGCACTACCAACTTAAACAAATAGTTCATATAATAACCGTGAATTAGTTCCTAATCAATACATTTATATTTGTAGAAGTAACATTACAATGCGCATGCGCAAGACTTGATATATGTGATATACTCAAATATATGTGAAGTGGAGACGGGCCTGTCTCTCCTTCTCTTCGAAATATTGCTGTATAATTGAAGAATTGTGTAATTTTTAAACGTTTTTTGTTTGATTTTATATTGTATTAGTTTCTTGTATGATTTTGTGAAAATATTTTAATAAATTTGACATTAGGATAATTGGGAATTAAAAATTTTAAACAGTACACTGCTACCAACTTTATTTAAATTTCTTTTTTAACATTTTCCTTGCAGACATTTAAATAGATTAGAGTAACAATATTGGAATATTAGTACATTGTTTGCTTAAAATAATTTGTGATTGAAATTATGTAGTTGAAAACGTTATTTCGCTTTATAAATGAATGGGGTAATACAGTTTGTTAATTTATCGATACTAGATAATTGACAGCTGCACAACATGGCTGTTACAAAATGACAGCTGTCACACATGGCTGTAAAAATGTGATATTTACCCCCCAGATTAACTCCAGTTACAAATTAAAAATCTTTAATTTCTTAAATTTAGTTAAGGACATTAATTTATGTTTGTTGTGAAATAATATAATGAGATAAAAATGTACTGCCTGCAATGTTTGTTGATTTCAGTGCTGTTGATTCCAAAACCATTAAAGGCAGCCCTAGTGTAGACCCTTCATGGTGTTGTACATTTTTTTCTTATCCTCTTCTTCTTGTTGCCCTTACCTGCACTCGGCTCCTCAGTAACAACTTCTTCTTCCTTTTAGCTAATATCTTCCTTCTTTTCAATCTTCTTGTCTGGCCCATCTTCCACAATCTCACTCTTCCGTTTATTATTTTTCTCCTCGGTTTTCATCTTTACTCCATCTTCCACCTTAGCCTCCACTGTAACCTTCTCAACAGTTTCTGTTTCTTCCTCCTTTTCAGCACTCTCTTTAGTTTGTTCTTCTGTTTTCTTTTGAAGACTTTCCACTTTGTATTTCTCAATGATATTCCAAACATTTTCTATATCCGTAAGATTAGCCTTATAGCCCGATGTACTTCGAATGAAATTCTAAAAAGGAAAAGAATTAAAACCATTAAATGTAAATAAATTAACTTTTTACTGTGAATTGTTTCTTCTTCCGTGGGACATTGTTGCTTACAGAAAGGATTTGGTAAATGTTCTTCTGAGATTCAGGGATATTGGTTACGGTTTCGACAAAGCTTTTAATCATCTTGATCCATAGCATTTGAAACATTTCTCTTGTTTTGATGACACCAGTTGGGATCAAATCCTTCGCTGAATACATTTCTTCGTCCGTTATACACTTTTCATGCACATCATATTCTTCTGCACTGGAATTACAAATAATCAGAATATTGGAAAATGAATACAAATATTATCGTTTTATGTTTCAAATACACAAAACACGTTTTTGTCTTGTAAATTGTAATCTTTTATACAAGTTGTTTACTTACCTGAACTCTTTAGAACAATCCACACAATTCAAGGATTTGTCTTTTATGCATTTCATCAAATAATGCTTCTCAACTTCAGGCTTTTGAAGGCTATCGCCACAATGGTTACAAGTGAACACAACCATTTTAGTCAAAGAAATCACAAGAAAGATTCAAAAACCACGAGGTTTCATTTATTACAAGCATGGACTTCCAGCACTACCAACTTAAATAATTAGTTCAAATAATAATATTTAATTAGTTACAAATCAATATGTTCATATTTGTAATGAATCTAATCAATACGTTGAAATTTGTATTGTTTAGTAATTGAAGAATTTTATTATTTTTAAATGTTTTTTGTAAGATTTGATTTGGTATTAGTTTTTTGTAAAAATATTTTGATATAAAAATTTAACATTAAGATAATTGCGAATTAGAAATTTTAAACTGTACACTGCTGCCAACTTTAAACAGCTTTATTTAAGTTTCTTTTTTAGCATTTTCCTTGTAGATATTTAATTAAATTAGAGTAATTACGTTGGAACATTATTTCATTGTTTGCTTAAATTAATTTGTGATTGAAATTTTGTCGTTATTTCGGTTTATAAATGAATGGGGTAAATGCAGTTTGTTAATTTATCGACACTAGATAATTGACAGCTGTCACAACATGGCTGTTAAAAAATGACAGCCACCCCAGATCAACTTCAATTACAATTTAAAAGTAAAAGTCTTTTAATTTCGTTTAAGTTTAGTTAAGGACAATATTTTATGTTTGTTGTGTAATAATATAAGGAGATAAAATGTACTGCCTGCAATGGTTGTTACCAGTGCTGTTGATTCCGAAACCGATAAACCCAGCCCTGGTGCAGACCCATGTGATGTTCATGGTGTTGTACCTGATAGGGTTCTTTCTCGAGAAGAAGCCGTGCACGATTTGCAGTGTCGTTTTCCTAGTGACTGTGTTTTTGATATGTTACAGTGGAATTGGAAACTGCCTGTTAGAAACTGCCTTCTGTGAGAGCGAGAACGGATAAGCATGAGATAACAAGCCCCAGAGACAAACGAAATGTTTTTCTTTATATATACGGTTTTTCTATTTTCATTTTTTAATATAACTTTTAATTTAAAGCGTCTAAAATTAAGTCTCTGCACCAAAGCTTTGTTACAACAAATTCATTAATTAAATTACCCAAAATGTAATTGTGGTTGTGAATTTCATCAGTCTGGATACTGGGAATTTTCTCGGAACAAAATGTTTTTCTTTTTATATTGATTTGTATATATATATATATATTTAAAATATGGTTTTCGTTTAATTATTGTCCAGCGTGTTGGACATGTGTACGTTGTTGGGACATTTTTGTGGGTTTTCCTTGTTTTATGGAAAAATACTGTGAATTGTACAATGAAATTTTTATTCAATAAAATATCCTGTTGAAGCTTAAAGTTATTTAAATAACTCCATTTAGTTTTATTCACCACAAACTTATCTAAGTTTTACCTGTCTAGTCATAAGGTGATCAATGCAAAAGACCTGGGTTCGAATCCTGGCCAGGGTGGTGACAACTAGGGTGGTTTATACTAACCATCCCACCCTGAATGAATGCAAAATATGCAATACGCGGTGGTGCATACCAAAAGCTAAAGTGGATTAGGGGGTTTAGTGAGAGCTTCCCCGGAACCACCAGTGATGACATGATAAGTATATGTGAGAAACGAGGGGCCATCCACTCTTGCAATACATGTTAATACTTAGATGCATTACCGCACATTACTTTGCATTCCTTAGCAGCATGGGCGTAGCCAGGATTTAGTTTCGGGGGGGGGGGGGGGGGGGTTTACGATCAGGATTTAGTTTCGGGGGGTTTTAAGAAAATACAGTAACAGAAATGCACCAATTTACTTACTAAACTGACACACAAGGGTTCCTAAACATCTACCATGCTCTCTTAAAGAGAGTCGTCTCTACTCGTCTCTTCATTTCAATATAACATTTATGTATATATTTTGCATATTTATTTTTTTTAACCCCCAAAACCCCCCCCTGGTTACGCCCATGCTTAGCAGTACTTAAGTATTACACCATATTACACGAAGTACTCTTGGATTCCTTGAATTACTCTAGCATTCCCTGAATTACGTTCACATTACGCCCATAATGCATCCCTGAGGGGTCATACACTCTTGCAATACATGTTAATACTTAGATGCATTACCACTCATTACTTGCATTCCTTAGCAGTACATAGGTATTACACCACATTACACAAAGTACTCTTGCATTCCTTGAATTACTCTTGCAATCCCTGAATTACGTTCATATTCTATTCGAATTACGGTCATCTTACGTCCCCACTACACCCGCATTAGCTCATCATGCGGCTGGTCATGGTTTACTTTAAACACATATACATGCATTGAAATAAACGCTCTCTAATAGCCAAACATGCGAACAAAATTTTTAAACCTTACTCCTCAATCTTAATACTCTCCTTCGATTTATTAGATATTTTGAACCGGACCATACTAATACAGAGCAGAAAGGAAAATATTTCGGATTCAGGTAAACTCTCTAGTATTGAATTTTGTCATTTTCATTAAAACTTAATTGTTTATGTGATCAGTTCATTTTTCCAAGAGAAAAACATGACAAGATGGGAAAGAATGAAGTAACAGATATTAGTCTGCCGTATACAAACGAAATGAATCTATCTTAGATGAAGCTAAACAAAGTGCAGTTGCAAATGCGCAGGAGTTAGGAATGGTATTTGAAGAACAGGAATGTATGTTATCAATATAGTCCATTTTTTTAAGAATGCAGTAACTAGAAACCTGATTGACACTATGACAAATGTTCAATCTAGTTACAAAATTTGGCGCTAAATTCAAATATAGTTACTTGAATATAAAATTGGTAATTTTTTAATGGTATTTGATTGAATATCTTTCATTCAATATTATTATTGATTAAATACTCTAAATGGCAACAATAGTAATAAAATACAAACAAATAAATGGAGAAAAACGCAAACAATCTAAATGATACAAACAAATCAGATGATAACTGTGAATTGACACGGCAGCCATTGCCAACTAACAGCTGCAAATGTATGTGAAAAGAAAGAGAGAAAAGAGGTTGAGATGGAGAAGTAAATATCATTGGTGTGAACTTTTCCTCGATTTAAGCCAATCAGAGAACAAGGTCAAATAAGCTCTATCTTCCCTGTACTGCATTCTTAAAAAAAATGGACTAATGGAGCTAAAAAAGCTGATTTGCGTACCTCATCATAAGGATTTTTATGCTGCAGATGCACAAATTGATACTTCAGAAGATACGCATGAAATTGCAAATATCGATCCTGAATATCTGGGAAATATTCGCGAAGAAATAGAAATTTTTGAAAATCTAACTGAATTCAATTTAAAAGATTATTCCAAAAAAACTGGAAAATGTAATCAGTTTCTAAAAACAAAATAAAAGAAAAAATTCTGACAGTAAGAAAATCAACCTTTTGTTGGTTGTTCAGTACTAAATCTGGCAGACACAATATCATCATCAGATACAATTATCATCAGATACAATTCAACGCGTAAAAGGAATTAGATATGGAAGAATGATGATCCAGAAGAAATTTATTCTTCTGAAGGCGACGACAGTTATACAAATAGTGACAGTGAATTACAAAACACAACAGACTTCTTAACAATTACCTAAACACTTCTTTCCTATGTAAAGACATTTTGTAGGAAACAGTGACCAAAATATACCAAACTGATTCAAAACATCGCAGCTGCCAGACCAGCCGCTGCTGTTTGCACAACACTGTGTGAACCCTCCCGTATGCTGGGTGCTGTCGACCAGCGGCTAGTAAACCAACCTCATGTGACCGCAGCTTTAGATATTCAACATGACTCGCTAAAAAAGGATCGAATTCAGCTAACAGTTTCAAAAACATACTCGGATTATTATATTCGAACTTTTCATTTTTCGCTCTATGGCACACAACCGAAGAAAAAATAATATGCAAGTATAAGAAATTGCATGACTCAATCAACAGAGGCGGCTTTTCTTTTAGGCGGCTTTTTATGCCCATAACAGCACGGCCTCGTCAATCCCACTCCGGACCAACCACTATTACACAAATTGCAGAAAAAATTAATTTAATAATAAGTGGTGAAGCATATTACATGCTGAATTGTTTGTGTGGACCTAATAACATTTACATTAATATAAAATATATAAAAATGAATCTTAGAAATTAAAATTCAGTAAGACAAAAAATGTTGGGCCCAAATTTGCCGCCCCAGGCTCCAGCCTACTTAACCTGCTGGTAAATCCACCACTGTCTCCTAGTTTATACATTGTTTTAACATACGCGGCAACGATTTACGCATGTATTCGGCGTCAAAATCACAGACTTCTACTGGGAATCGCAGCGAGTCGCGCGCCGCTTTTCTATTTAAATATCTGACATTATAACGATTGTGATTTCTCTCAGTACTTCACATTAGCAAAGAATTAGCATAATTAAGTGACATTATTACGCATTACGTTTAGTAATTTCTTAGAGTACCTCGAATTACCAAAAAATCTGGATAATTGCGAATACATTGCAATATTTCAGGGAGAAAATTAAGATGGGCAAATCTCCTGGTCCTGATGGAATACCAACAGAAGCAGGGAGTTTTAAACAGCAACATAGAATACTTTGTGAACTCCGTTAACTCCCTGCTGGAGTCCTGTTTCCTGAGGCATGGAAACTTACAAAACTTTTCTTTGTGGAAAATACTAGGAAAATGGTGGGTGAGACAGTAAGATATGCCTGATCAATGTGCTGGCTAAGGTAAATGGAAACAGAGTAAACCACTGAATTCAGGAGGAGAATGAGGCAAATGGGGGACAAACTTGTCTTTGTGGAAAAACCTAGGAAAATAGTGGCTCAGAGAGTAAGATATGCCTGATGAATGTGCTGGCCAACGTGAACAAAGTAACCCACTGAATTCAGGAGAATGAGGCAAATAGGGGACAAACTTGTCTTTGTGGAAAAACCTGGGAAAATAGTGGGTGAGACAGTAAGATATGCCTGATGATCAATGTTTTGGCCAAGGTGAACGAAAACAGAGTAAAGCACTGAATTCAGGAGGAGAATGAGGCAAATGGGGGGTCTAAATAGAAATCAGTATCAATTTCACAGAGAAAAAACAACGATTAATACCGGGGAGCATGTTATCCACAATGCAGAAAGTGCAGGGGGGTGAGGCCAATGGAACGCTCTTCATGTTCCAAACGCCTTCAATGCAGCGCCATGGCACATAATCTTGTCAAAGCTGAAAATGATGGGCTTAGTTAGTACCTCGTCAAGATTGTGCTGATACTTCACGAATCGCGTCATTCAGGTAACGTTTAATTCCTGCTCTACACTTTCGCGGAACAGCATCGGCGAGTATCCTCGCCGAAGTTGTCGGGTTGTCGGGTAAGTTGTCGAGGCGGGCAACTTGTGTAGCGGCAACGAGCCGTTCCAATCTTATTTATAGTTTTACGAAGACATTACAATAATTTCACAAATATTTTCGGACAATTTTCGAAAATATTTTATGAGGGTTGATAATGTTCGACGGCATTACCGTAATTACTCGAATACTTTCGGAGGAATTTCCGAAAACATTTTATGAGGGTCAATGGTGTAATCCTCGGGAAGATTACGACAGGATGTTTTTCTCCCGAGATTCGGTAATCACCAAAGTGACAAATAACCGAATAGAGAAAAATAATCACTCCAGATGAGGGACCAGTAAATCTAGACGTAATATAAATACTGCAACCCCGAATAAACAACCAGTTCAGTCAGTCCAGCCAGTGGACCCAGTCAGACGCAGTCAGACGAGCACAGTCAGTCCAGCCAGGGGACTCACACAGTCGAACACCGCCTTTTGTACGCCTCATGAGGCCGCTTCCGCCCTGCAAGAAACAACAACCTCTACGAAGACGCCTTCAGCCGTCTAGGAGAACGTCGGCAACAACAACCTTTACGATGACGCCTTCAGCCATCCACGAGGACGCCGGTAACTACAACGTCTGCGATGACGCCTTGAACCATCTACGAGGACGCCGGTAACTACAACGTCTACGATGACGGCTTCAACCATCTACGAGGATGCCGCCAACAACAACGTCTACGACGACGCCTTCTACCGTCTACGAGGCCGCTATCGACTTGTTAACCTTCCGACTCATACTGATAGGTGTAAGCTGGTTTTGTATAGGAAACCGCCTATCAGCGAACGCCGTCCACGAAAACTTGCAACAATAAAGTCTACAATGACGAATTCAACCGTCTACAAGGTCGCCGGCAATAACAAACAACATTTACGGTAACGACTTCAACCGTCTACCAGACATCTACGAACAAACGCCGCAACAGCGACTGATAGGTGCAAGCTGGTTTTGCATAGGAAACCGCCTTTCAGCAAACGACGTCCACGAAGACGCCTTGCAACAAACCAGCAACAACAAACAACGTTTACGGTAACGATTTCAATTCATGAACAAACTAACAACAACAGCAACAAACTACATAACGTTATCACTGGCATGGGAGTGATGTAGCGGCAACGAGCCGTTCCAATCTTATTTAGTTTTACGAGGGCATTACAATAATTTCAAAAATTCATTCAAATTCAAGCAGATCAAGAAAAATTTTTATTTTTAGTTTTACGAGGACATTGCAGTAATTACTCAAATACTTTCGGACGAATTTCCGAAAACATTTTATGAGGGTCAGTAGTGTAATCCTCGGGAAGATTACGACACGGTAATCAGCAAAGCGACAAATAACCGAATAGAAAAATAATCACCCGCAGATGAGGGACCAGTATACCTGGACATAATATAAATATACTGGAACCCCGAATAAACAACTAGTTCAGTCAGTCCAGCTAGTGGACCCAGTCAGTTCAGCCATTGGACTCAGATACACCAGTCCAGCCAGTGGACTAAGAGTTCCGTCCAGCAAGTTCTCCGAATACGTTGCAGCTCCGCCATTCCCTAAACAGTGTTTGTACCTCGTGTATATTTGTATATATTTTCATTGTAAATAAATTCCTCTGCAAACCATGAGTGATATATTTATTCAAGCGCGTATCACCACACATGCATCCACACTCTCGCGAGGACCTCAGTGCCATGACTGACACCGAAGAGGCAGTAGCTGCTTCTGCTGCAGCTATTATGCCTGAGTGTGTGGAGGTTCCTCGTAATCGTACCTTGTGTCTCTTTGATTCGAGTGCGAAAAATCGCCTTTGGAGTGAACTCAAGGCGAGACGAGGAAGCATAAGGGCCGAGTAACCTCTTAACCTTCGTGCACCGCTCAACTTCGTGCTACTAGAAACAGATTGGCAGTGGTCTACCGCAAGGGTCAGTCCTTGGGGTGACTCTGTGGAATGGGAAGTACGATGATATCATGTCTGTGGATACGGAAGGAGTCGAACTGATATGTTTCATATGTTACGCGGACGACTTGACCGTATCGGCGACTGCACAAAATCCTGAGGAACTAGTACTCAAGATAAATCGTGACGCACTAGACCTGTGGATGAACCGGAAAAAAGTGAAAGTGGCGTGGATAAAACTGTGGCAATTACTAAACCCACATTGTGCCACATACCCATATTGTGCTCAATAAGGTAACCATCGAATGCGCGAAACACTACAACTACCTCGACCATGTGATCAAGTAGGGAAACGGAAAACCAAATAGCTTAAAGGCCGATTCTCATATAGGGGAGGTAGGGGAGAGATTAGCACTTATTCACATAATAGGTAATATAAAAGCTTTTTTAATATATCAAATATGTATTGCTTAGGTCAAGTAAACCATTCATTTGGCAAGATTGTTTGCAAATAACAGTCTAAAAATTATAATCAGTCTCAAAGTTACAAGAGAATTTCTGAAACATGTCAATTGTGCCCAATGCTCCCTGTGGTAGGGAGGTTTGGGCTTGATGTTTAAATCACCCAATATCCATGATATAAACCAAAAATTAAAAATGAAATAATCTTAAACAGCGTATAAATCACAAACGTAATCAACAAAGTTGATTTTTGCAAGTTGCAAGTTTGATCAGGGATATCATATTTATCAGCAGTTGTTTTTATCTTACCACCTTTTGCCACTTCTTAATATTATGTCTTTTGGAATTTCGCGTTGCTTACCCTTATTTTTTTACACGAAAGGCATTTTTCTTCAATTTTAATTAATTTGAACATTTTAAATAATTCAGGTAATTAAAGATGGGAACATTGGGCATGCCCAAACCTCCCGCAAAATAACTGCCCATTGCTCCCTCTGCATACTTTTTCAACTTAACTCTGTCATGAAGTTTTTTTGTTATTTTATTTGATATTTTAGTGTGACTTACGTGTTAATTTATACGTTAGTAAATATACAATAGAAAGAAAATAAAAAAAAATCTTATAACTTTCGCTGGTTCTTCGTTATTAACTGCGAAACCTCAACAAAATATTTACATTGACGAGCACCTAATCTTATAAAGAGTTACTTACCATTACCAGTGAACAAAATAAACTACCAACCCAAAGATAAAATAAAAACTACAATCAAATTGGAATTACGAGGTGGTGCCCATGTCTCCCGACTGCCCATCCCTCCCCTATCGCCCCTACGCGACACTCAGCTACGCGTCGTTTAGCCACATCGCCTGTCAAATAATGATTACATTGTTTTAAATGGGTACGTTCCCACTATGGCTACGCGACGTGCCCATTTAAAACAATGTAATCATTATTTGACAGGCAATGTCGCAAGACGTCGCGTAGCTGAGTGTCGCGCATATGGGAATTGACCTTAATTGACCAGACAAATTGGTCTTACATGGGCTGTGTTTTGGCATAAACTAAAGTACATCCTGAGAAACATAAAAATATACCAATAAACCTAAAATCGAAAGTTCTGCATATTTCCAGTACAACTCCTGCATATTTCCAGTAGAAACTATGAGCTTGACAAAGAAGAAGCTTAAAGTACGATTCTCATATACGCGACACTCAGCTACGCGACATCGCCTGTCAAATAATGATTTCATTGTTTTAAATGGGCACGTTCTCACTATGGCTACGCGACAGCTACGCCACGTGCCCATTTAAAACAATGTAATCATTATTTGACAGGCGTTGTCGTATGACGTCGCGTAGCTGAATGTCGCGCATATGGGAATCGACCTTAATGGTAACGCAAAGGGCAATGGAGCGATAAATGATTCAGATCTCATTTACGATCGACTCCATTGCCAGTACCTACCTTTTCTGTTGTCCTGGGCCTTTAATATTAGGGCCTTGATCAGGCGCTTCACCTTCTCGCACGCATAATTTATGTGCCCCTCGAACGATCGCCCCCTGTGAAAGCCAACCAGAGACACAGTCAAGAATGACATTATCAGAGGCAAATCGAGAGTATCCGACGTTATTGATGAACGCAAAGTGCAGTTCAAACTTGAATCAACTTGAAGAACAGAGCAGAGCGCGAGGTGGCATTTTGAAAAATAAGCTTTGGGATGTAAAGACAAAGTTGTAGCACGTAACGGCTCGCGTACACCTTATCCGTCATCGGCCGAAGCTTGCTCGGGCGACGACGGCCGAACTCGGATGATTAAATCAAACACTTGTAAAAGAGAGCACACAAACACGACGGAGAACGGACGCTCAACCGTCGAGTCCGAACTTGTTGGGATTTCTCGCCAGTCTGCCGGCGTCTACAGTGCAAATTGAGTGTATTTATAGTTAAATTAGTTGCATAGTTGAAACAACAACATAGTTGAATGTAGATTTTTTTTCTGAATTTCGCTTGTAATTCAGGAAATATTTGGGGGATTTTTGCCAAATTTGCAGCAAAATACTCCTGAAACTTAGCTAAAGAGAATAATATATTGTACGTAAATATTTGAGCTATGTGTGAGATTGATACAAGTCAATGTTCGGCTTGCTTCTTAGATTTTCACCTATAATATAGAAAATATTGGCAGATTTTTCGCGGGATGTGCAACTAAATGTTCTTGAAACCTCAGCTAAGAGGTTTTATATGGCATTAGATAGTTTATGTTTAATTGTTGTTTAATGTTGTCAAATAGTCCTACAATAGTCGTAGGTTATTAGATCGATATATGGAATCAGTGCCAGTCTGTCCGTCTGTCCCTATATGTGGCTGTTTGTGGAAACGTAGCTCCTAAACAAATGGACCGATTTTGATGCGGTTTTTTTTATTTGAAAGCTGACGTGAGCGAGGAGGTTCTTAGCTATAATTTATGAAGATCTGTTCATGCCCATGATGATCATCCGCTCATTTCCTTCTTGACAAAATAAATCTGCAACCAATTTGACACAAGTGTTTGCTAGTTCCGTATATCCAAACTTGTGTTTGAAAACTGACGTGAACGAGAATGTTCTTAGCTATAATTGCCAGCACTAACTACATCGATGCGCACTAACTCACACATAGCTTAATTTTTTACATACAATATATTATTCTCTTCATCTTAGTTTCAGGTCTATTGTATTGCAAATTTTGCGAAAATCCGTCAAATATTTCCAAAATTACAAGCGATATTCAGAAAAAAAGTTCACCCGTACGTACTAATTCCTATGTACTGTTACTATCTACATGCCCTATATAAAATTCTTCAGTAAAGTTTCAAGAACATTTCGTTTCAAAATCAAAACCTTCTAAATTATAGACGAAAATATGCTAAACAAGCCGAAAATTGAATTGTATTAGTCATTACTAATTTCATCGATGCGCACTAACTCACACATAGCTCAATTTTTTACATACAATATATTATTCTCTTCAACTAAGTTTCAGGAATATTTTGTTGCAAATTTCGCGAAAATCTGCCAAATATTTCCTAAATTACAAGCGAAATTCAGAAAAAAAATCACCGGTTCGTACTAGCTCCTATGTAGTGCGACTATCTACATGTCATATATCAACCTCTTCGGTTAAGTTTCAAGAACATTTCATTGCAAATTTCATCGAAATTCATCGAAAATCTGCCTAATACGTTCTATATTATACTTGAAAATCTGATAAACTAGCCGAAAATTGACTTGTATTAGTCACTATTGGGCACAAGTGGTAACATAGTAAGCACATACACGTCCAAGTTACTCATCCGGGTAGTTCTGTTCGTTATCGGCCGACAAAATCGGTTTTGGTGCTCGCGAGCCGTAAGGATGAAAAGCGGGAACAATACCGGCAAAGGAGGAGATGGGAATGAGCGCCCACAGAGAGTCCAAAATAACTCAACTACCACTCCTCCATTAAAGAAAGTCTTATATGTGTTAAGATATTATCTTTAAAAGAGCAAGTAACTTTGAATTCTTTTATAATTTCAAATGTAAAATAATTACACATAACCATATATATTGTTGTATATTAAATAAATATTTACAAAACTAAGGATTAATTTGGAAGCAAATAAACATTTGTAAAAACTGTGGTAATAAATAAGTGAAGCATCGGCGAAGACTTGGGATAAAAACTGGAATAGATGGATTGTAAGTTTTCCATGGAAAAACTTATTGTTGCTTAAGCCTCAAAGTTCGTCAATTTCTGAACGGAAATCAGAATTCGCTTTTCTCAAAACTACGATTTTCCTTTCTTTCGGCACTATATACAATCATTTACTTCTAGAAAAGTTCAAAAAAACTTCTTCTTAAACGTCTAATACTGTATAGTCAGTCTAGTTGAAAGATGTCTTGTCTATTTAATTTTATTTAGTATAAATTGTCTTGTCTTGTCAAGTCTAATCTTGTTTGTCTAGTCCAATTTGTACCTAACTGCTAAACTAAATAAATATCCATTCAACAAAAATAGACTATAAATACATTTCCTTTTAAAAAACTAAATTTTCTTCGTTTCCTGGAAGTTTCTTTCGATAAAACGGTCTCCTTTCCCTTCTTTCCGCGGGCTTGTCGTTCATTTGTCGTATTTGGTGCTACCGTTCACGGATTAATTGTAGACAGAGTCTATTTAGACTTATCCTTTGGACAAGGCTTCAACTCCTCTTTACTCAGACTGAACAGTCCGTCAAACTCTGCCTTCTTCTCAGCATATAACACAAAACTCTCTGAAAACAAAGATAATATTAAATTTAGAAACAACAACACAACGAGAGCATTGTGGCTCAAGTGGCCCGCCTTGTGCTTCTTCGCCCGAGCCTTGGCTAGTACGAGGAAAGCACAAATAGTTGCAGTAGCAATTATAGGCTCAAATAGCTGCAGCAGTAGATACTACTATAGAACTGAAGCCAGGCCCGGAGTTAGAGACCCAGGGACCTAGAGACCCCCCAGAAAAGTCACGTGTCTAGATTAAATTAGGTTAGGTTAGACCTAAGGCCCGGAATTAGAGACCCAGGGACCCCCCAGAAAAGTCACGTGCCTAGATTAGGTTAGGTTAGACCTAAGGCCCGCACTTAGAGACCCAGGGACCCAGAGACCCCCCAGAAAAGTCACGTGCGTAGGTTAGGTTAGACCTAAGGCCCGGACTTAAAAACCCAGGGACCCAGACACACCCCAGAAAAGTCACGTGCCTAGGGGACATTTATGGGGGGGCGCACCATCTCAAAAATGTTTATTATTATTTTCATTAAAGCTTTTTGGTAAGGCAAGTCAGGCTATTAAGCTTATGTAAAGATTCCGCCACCGGGGTCCCTCGACTGGACCCCCAGGTCGGAGCCTTGTAGGCCTAGGCAGAAATCCGGCACTGACTGAGGCCCTCGCGAAGTAAGTGTGGATGCGAGTTCCTTGTCTCAAACAACTTCAGCGAGAATACTCGCCGAAGACACTCCGCGAGGGTATGTAGCAGGTATTAGATTAGACTAAATCAAGACTAGATTTACCAAATGTTACGAATCCTGAGCAGGTTGAGTCAATTCTATAGAAGATTTCTAGTGCTTCACTTTCATCCATAGCCAATGTGAAGTTTAATACGGAGGAGAAATCCTTCCACGTGAGTTTGCCAACTCCACTGCTGTCGTAAATCTGGAAGTAAAAATTTTGACAAAACTGCTGATTATACGAGGAAGAACGAAATATCGTCCGTTAGTTTTGTGCTTACCTTAAACGCTAATCTTAATATTTCTAACGTCTTGCGGTTGTTGGTCACTCCAATCACGCCCAACAAATATTCCCGGAAGTCGATGGATCCTGTAAATTTCTGCAAAAGGACATACATTTATTTGTTCAATTGGTGAAAACTAATACACACAATTTCATACAACAATTATTGGACATTCATCTCAATATAACGACAAATTTGAAACTGATAAGCTTGTTTGCCTGTACACCGTTTAGACTTGTCTATCTAGACTTTTCTGTGTAGACTCATCAGTCTAGTCTTGTCCATATAGTCTGTGTAGTCTGCCTAGTCTCTCTAGTCCGTCTAGTCTGTCTTGTCTTGTGTGTCTAGTCTGCTCTCTCTAGTCTTGTCTGTCTAGTCTTGTCTTTCTAGTATTGTCTGTCCTGTCTAGTCTGTCTAGTCTAGTCTTGTCTCTCTAGTTTTGTCTGTCTAGTCTTGTTTGTCTAGTCTTGTCTGTCTAGTCTTATCTGTCTAGTCTTGTCTGTCTAGTCCTGTCTGTCTAGTCTTGTCTGTCTAGTTTTGTCTGTCTAGTCTTGTCTGTCTAGTCTTGTCTGTCTAGTCTTGTTTGTCTAGTCGTGTCTGTCAATTCTTGTCTGTCTAGTCTTGTTTAGTCTAGTCTAGTCTTGTCTGTCTAGTTTTGTCTGTCTAGTTTTGTCTGTCTAGTCTTGTCTGTCTAGTCTTGTCTGTCTAGTCTTGTCTATCTAGTCTTGTCTGTCTAGCCTTGTCTGTCTAGTCTTGTCTGTCTAGTCTTGTCTGTCTAGTCTTGTCTGTCTAGTCTTGTCTGTCTAGTCTTGTCTGTCTAGTCTTGTCTGTCTAGTCTTGTCTGTCTAGTCTTGTCTGTCTAGTCTTGTCTGTCTAGTCTTGTCTGTCTAGTCTTGTCTGTCTAGTCTTGTCTGTCTAGTCTTGTCTGTCTAGTCTTGTCTGTCTAGTCTTGTCTGTCTAGTCTTGTCTGTCTAGTCTTGTCTGTCTAGTCTTGTCTGTCTAGTCTTGTCTGTCTAGTCTTGTCTGTCTAGTCTTGTCTGTCTAGTCTTGTCTGTCTAGTCTTGTCTGTCTAGTCTTGTCTGTCTAGTCTTGTCTGTCTAGTCTTGTCTGTCTAGTCTTGTCTGTCTAGTCTTGTCTGTCTAGTCTTGTCTGTCTAGTCTTGTCTGTCTAGTCTTGTCTGTCTAGTCTTGTCTGTCTAGTCTTGTCTGTCTAGTCTTGTCTGTCTAGTCTTGTCTGTCTAGTCTTGTCTGTCTAGTCTTGTCTGTCTAGTCTTGTCTGTCTAGTCTTGTCTGTCTAGTCTTGTCTGTCTAGTCTTGTCTGTCTAGTCTTGTCTGTCTAGTCTTGTCTGTCTAGTCTTGTCTGTCTAGTCTTGTCTGTCTAGTCTTGTCTGTCTAGTCTTGTCTGTCTAGTCTTGTCTGTCTAGTCTTGTCTGTCTAGTCTTGTCTGTCTAGTCTTGTCTGTCTAGTCTTGTCTGTCTAGTCTTGTCTGTCTAGTCTTGTCTGTCTAGTCTTGTCTGTCTAGTCTTGTCTGTCTAGTCTTGTCTGTCTAGTCTTGTCTGTCTAGTCTTGTCTGTCTAGTCTTGTCTGTCTAGTCTTGTCTGTCTAGTCTTGTCTGTCTAGTCTTGTCTGTCTAGTCTTGTCTGTCTAGTCTTGTCTGTCTAGTCTTGTCTGTCTAGTCTTGTCTGTCTAGTCTTGTCTGTCTAGTCTTGTCTGTCTAGTCTTGTCTGTCTAGTCTTGTCTGTCTAGTCTTGTCTGTCTAGTCTTGTCTGTCTAGTCTTGTCTGTCTAGTCTTGTCTGTCTAGTCTTGTCTGTCTAGTCTTGTCTGTCTAGTCTTGTCTGTCTAGTCTTGTCTGTCTAGTCTTGTCTGTCTAGTCTTGTCTGTCTAGTCTTGTCTGTCTAGTCTTGTCTGTCTAGTCTTGTCTGTCTAGTCTTGTCTGTCTAGTCTTGTCTGTCTAGTCTTGTCTGTCTAGTCTTGTCTGTCTAGTCTTGTCTGTCTAGTCTTGTCTGTCTAGTCTTGTCTGTCTAGTCTTGTCTGTCTAGTCTTGTCTGTCTAGTCTTGTCTGTCTAGTCTTGTCTGTCTAGTCTTGTCTGTCTAGTCTTGTCTGTCTAGTCTTGTCTGTCTAGTCTTGTCTGTCTAGTCTTGTCTGTCTAGTCTTGTCTGTCTAGTCTTGTCTGTCTAGTCTTGTCTGTCTAGTCTTGTCTGTCTAGTCTTGTCTGTCTAGTCTTGTCTGTCTAGTCTTGTCTGTCTAGTCTTGTCTGTCTAGTCTTGTCTGTCTAGTCTTGTCTGTCTAGTCTTGTCTGTCTAGTCTTGTCTGTCTAGTCTTGTCTGTCTAGTCTTGTCTGTCTAGTCTTGTCTGTCTAGTCTTGTCTGTCTAGTCTTGTCTGTCTAGTCTTGTCTGTCTAGTCTTGTCTGTCTAGTCTTGTCTGTCTAGTCTTGTCTGTCTAGTCTTGTCTGTCTAGTCTTGTCTGTCTAGTCTTGTCTGTCTAGTCTTGTCTGTCTAGTCTTGTCTGTCTAGTCTTGTCTGTCTAGTCTTGTCTGTCTAGTCTTGTCTGTCTAGTCTTGTCTGTCTAGTCTTGTCTGTCTAGTCTTGTCTGTCTAGTCTTGTCTGTCTAGTCTTGTCTGTCTAGTCTTGTCTGTCTAGTCTTGTCTGTCTAGTCTTGTCTGTCTAGTCTTGTCTGTCTAGTCTTGTCTGTCTAGTCTTGTCTGTCTAGTCTTGTCTGTCTAGTCTTGTCTGTCTAGTCTTGTCTGTCTAGTCTTGTCTGTCTAGTCTTGTCTGTCTAGTCTTGTCTGTCTAGTCTTGTCTGTCTAGTCTTGTCTGTCTAGTCTTGTCTGTCTAGTCTTGTCTGTCTAGTCTTGTCTGTCTAGTCTTGTCTGTCTAGTCTTGTCTGTCTAGTCTTGTCTGTCTAGTCTTGTCTGTCTAGTCTTGTCTGTCTAGTCTTGTCTGTCTAGTCTTGTCTGTCTAGTCTTGTCTGTCTAGTCTTGTCTGTCTAGTCTTGTCTGTCTAGTCTTGTCTGTCTAGTCTTGTCTGTCTAGTCTTGTCTGTCTAGTCTTGTCTGTCTAGTCTTGTCTGTCTAGTCTTGTCTGTCTAGTCTTGTCTGTCTAGTCTTGTCTGTCTAGTCTTGTCTGTCTAGTCTTGTCTGTCTAGTCTTGTCTGTCTAGTCTTGTCTGTCTAGTCTTGTCTGTCTAGTCTTGTCTGTCTAGTCTTGTCTGTCTAGTCTTGTCTGTCTAGTCTTGTCTGTCTAGTCTTGTCTGTCTAGTCTTGTCTGTCTAGTCTTGTCTGTCTAGTCTTGTCTGTCTAGTCTTGTCTGTCTAGTCTTGTCTGTCTAGTCTTGTCTGTCTAGTCTTGTCTGTCTAGTCTTGTCTGTCTAGTCTTGTCTGTCTAGTCTTGTCTGTCTAGTCTTGTCTGTCTAGTCTTGTCTGTCTAGTCTTGTCTGTCTAGTCTTGTCTGTCTAGTCTTGTCTGTCTAGTCTTGTCTGTCTAGTCTTGTCTGTCTAGTCTTGTCTGTCTAGTCTTGTCTGTCTAGTCTTGTCTGTCTAGTCTTGTCTGTCTAGTCTTGTCTGTCTAGTCTTGTCTGTCTAGTCTTGTCTGTCTAGTCTTGTCTGTCTAGTCTTGTCTGTCTAGTCTTGTCTGTCTAGTCTTGTCTGTCTAGTCTTGTCTGTCTAGTCTTGTCTGTCTAGTCTTGTCTGTCTAGTCTTGTCTGTCTAGTCTTGTCTGTCTAGTCTTGTCTGTCTAGTCTTGTCTGTCTAGTCTTGTCTGTCTAGTCTTGTCTGTCTAGTCTTGTCTGTCTAGTCTTGTCTGTCTAGTCTTGTCTGTCTAGTCTTGTCTGTCTAGTCTTGTCTGTCTAGTCTTGTCTGTCTAGTCTTGTCTGTCTAGTCTTGTCTGTCTAGTCTTGTCTGTCTAGTCTTCTCTGTCTAGTCTTGTCTGTCTAGTCTTGTCTGTCTAGTCTTGTCTGTCTAGTCTTGTCTGTCTAGTCTTGTCTGTCTAGTCTTGTCTGTCTAGTCTTGTCTGTCTAGTCTTGTCTGTCTCACCAAATCCCCTATTCCACCTTGGCTTTTTAGTATGCGCCACCCCGGTATCGCATATATTGCATTCATTCAGGGTGGGCAGCCCGGACGGTTAATGAAAACCGCCCTAGTTGTCGCCTCCCCGACCAGGATTCGAACCCGGGTCTCCCGCATTGAAAGGAGTCTTGTCTGTCTAGTCTTGTCTGTCTAGTCTTGTCTGTCTAGTCTTGTCTGTCTAGTCTTGTCTGTCTAGTCTTGTCTGTCTAGTCTTGTCTGTCTAGTCTTGTCTGTCTAGTCTTGTCTGTCTAGTCTTGTCTGTCTAGGCTTGTCTGTCTAGTCTTGTCTGTCTAGTCTTGTCTGTCTAGTCTTGTCTGTCTAGTCTTGTCTGTCTAGTCTTGTCTGTCTAGTCTTGTCTGTCTAGTCTTGTCTGTCTAGTCTTGTCTGTCTAGTCTTGTCTGTCTAGTCTTGTCTGTCTAGTCTTGTCTGTCTAGTCTTGTCTGTCTAGTCTTGTCTGTCTAGTCTTGTCTGTCTAGTCTTGTCTGTCTAGTCTTGTCTGTCTAGTCTTGTCTGTCTAGTCTTGTCTGTCTAGTCTTGTCTGTCTAGTCTTGTCTGTCTAGTCTTGTCTGTCTAGTCTTGTCTGTCTAGTCTTGTCTGTCTAGTCTTGTCTGTCTAGTCTTGTCTGTCTAGTCTTGTCTGTCTAGTCTTGTCTGTCTAGTCTTGTCTGTCTAGTCTTGTCTGTCTAGTCTTGTCTGTCTAGTCTTGTCTGTCTAGTCTTGTCTGTCTAGTCTTGTCTGTCTAGTCTTGTCTGTCTAGTCTTGTCTGTCTAGTCTTGTCTGTCTAGTCTTGTCTGTCTAGTCTTGTCTGTCTAGTCTTGTCTGTCTAGTCTTGTCTGTCTAGTCTTGTCTGTCTAGTCTTGTCTGTCTAGTCTTGTCTGTCTAGTCTTGTCTGTCTAGTCTTGTCTGTCTAGTCTTGTCTGTCTAGTCTTGTCTGTCTAGTCTTGTCTGTCTAGTCTTGTCTGTCTAGTCTTGTCTGTCTAGTCTTGTCTGTCTAGTCTTGTCTGTCTAGTCTTGTCTGTCTAGTCTTGTCTGTCTAGTCTTGTCTGTCTAGTCTTGTCTGTCTAGTCTTGTCTGTCTAGTCTTGTCTGTCTAGTCTTGTCTGTCTAGTCTTGTCTGTCTAGTCTTGTCTGTCTAGTCTTGTCTGTCTAGTCTTGTCTGTCTAGTCTTGTCTGTCTAGTCTTGTCTGTCTAGTCTTGTCTGTCTAGTCTTGTCTGTCTAGTCTTGTCTGTCTAGTCTTGTCTGTCTAGTCTTGTCTGTCTAGTCTTGTCTGTCTAGTCTTGTCTGTCTAGTCTTGTCTGTCTAGTCTTGTCTGTCTAGTCTTGTCTGTCTAGTCTTGTCTGTCTAGTCTTGTCTGTCTAGTCTTGTCTGTCTAGTCTTGTCTGTCTAGTCTTGTCTGTCTAGTCTTGTCTGTCTAGTCTTGTCTGTCTAGTCTTGTCTGTCTAGTCTTGTCTGTCTAGTCTTGTCTGTCTAGTCTTGTCTGTCTAGTCTTGTCTGTCTAGTCTTGTCTGTCTAGTCTTGCCTGTCTAGTCTTGTCTGTCTAGTCTTGTCTGTCTAGTCTTGTCTGTCTAGTCTTGTCTGTCTAGTCTTGTCTGTCTAGTCTTGTCTGTCTAGTCTTGTCTGTCTAGTCTTGTCTGTCTAGTCTTGTCTGTCTAGTCTTGTCTGTCTAGTCTTGTCTGTCTAGTCTTGTCTGTCTAGTCTTGTCTGTCTACACATAGCGGTCCCCCGACGCGACGACGCTCATCATCAAAATATTAATAGGTACTTTTAATGAAGTGAAAGGGACAAGACAGAAATTTAATTTTTCCATTTTAGAGTTTTTTTGTGTGTAGGGGGTGATTTAATAAAATTTGTAATTCTATTTTATTAATGAAATTTGATTTTGAAATCCAATATTAGAATAAGATCTACGTTTAGTTTTCTTTAAAATTTGTGTCTTACCTTGTCGTATAATTTAAATAAGTGGTGAGAATTTGGGTCGTTGGCGGAGACGTTCAAGTAGTTGGCGAACTCGGTGAAGGTCACCTCGCTGCAGTCCCTGCATATGACCCGATTTTCTACCAAGTTTTCCTCGATTCTCGACTGATCCAGCCTGAAAACACAAAAAAAAAATTGACAAACCGTTTCATACTACAAATACTTTTGTGAGAAAACTACGTCAATAAAAAGTTTTCTAAAAATAAAACTTTGATTCACTTAAAAAACGCAGTTTTAGATCGAACTTGCTAGGTTTCATTCGCATAATCCAATTGCTACACAAAAAGGAAATCCAAAGCTGTCTCTTATATGTTTTCCGACTTATTTCTAACTAGAAGTCTTTAAGTAAAACTTTAAACATCTTTAACTATCCTTAACTAGAAGAAAAAATATCAACATCAACATAATATCACATTGATTGATACAACATCACATTGATAAATCGCCGGAAAATGTAATAAACATAATTTTGTTAAAATCTTTATTTCTTGAGATGTACCAAAACGTTAAAGCGCTTTTGAAAGTATTTTTCCTACTGATTACAAATACGTAAATTGAATTTTGTCAGCTGCTACAGTCGCGAGATAAGACTTGATAAAATTCGAACGAAATTCCGTGAAATTTTGGTCGCTCGAGCAGAGAATTGAGAAAGTAATGAATTTTACGGAGAATATGTAAGTGCATCCGTAGGAAAATGAGCTTCTGAAAACGATCTCGCAATCAGTTTTTAATTATCTGCAACTATTCTCGAGATATCGACTTATGAAGCTGAAGTTTTGAAAAATTTGAATTCACAATTTCGTTATAAAAAATTGAATCTTTCCGAACAATTTATACATCGATTTGTTCGTCTTGTCTTCTAGTTTCATTGTGCCAAAAATGATTTCGTTGGGATTTGTAGTTTCCGAGAGAATCACAAAAAACCGAAAACGCACTATTTTTCTGATGAAAAAACGATGGATTTTTTTGAAAAATTTTAGGGCCTTTTTTTCAGTTGATCCGAAGGAAATGGAAGTGCTGTACACAATTTTCCATTTTATTCGGTTCAAATGCTCAAAATGTCCATTTGATATTTTTCAATTTTTATCGATTTCCTCCGACTTATTGCAAGTTTTTCCTGCAGTGTAATTTAGCCGAATTTTGTACGCATCTTTCGAGACGAAATTTATGGAAATCGGTTGAAAATTGCCCGAGAAGTGATTAAAATGTAAGAATCCTCTAGCGGTTCGATGGCTGGTGCGGTGGAATTTTGGAATTGAAATCTGCCTAGGAATATGATATATGTTTTCTGACTAATTTTGGGATGCAAAATCGATTGGTGCAAACTAGAAGACTCTGTGATAAGCTGTTCAAAAGTTATGACAAAGTGAAAACTGCGGAAAATGCGATAAAATGTATTTTCTTAAAATTATCATTTATCAAGTGATTGGAAAATTTTAAATATCGTCTGAAAGTGTTTTCCCTGTTGGTTGTAAATATACAAATTGCATTTTGCTAGCCGCTACCGTTCGCGAGATATGACTTGATATATTTGGCAAAATCGAGCGGAATTCCCCGAAATTTGATCGCTCGAGCAGAAAACTGGGAAACTAATATTTTTTAGGATGTGTAAGTGGACCCGTAGGGAAATGACCTCCTGAAAATGATGCCGCAAGCCGTTTGTAATTATCTACAACATTTCTCGAGATATGTACTTATTAAGTCGAAATTGTGGAAAATTTCAATGACAAATTTCGCAATAAAAATTGAATCTTTCCAAACAATTTATACATAGATTCGCTCGTCTTGTCGTCTAATTTCAGTGCGCCGAAAATGATTTCGTTGGGATTTGTAGTTTCAGGGAGATTCTCAAAAAACCGAAAACACATATTATAACATATTATAAATCTATTTTGATATAGAGATATCTCGTAAAGCAAATAGAAAAGCTCTAGGTGGTGCGGGCCGATATATCGGCTCTGGCACTTTTCGCCAGTGCAGCGAGGGCCGATCCGGCACTAAAAGGGTTAAAGCTATGATAAAAGATTTTCTTAACACTTTTCTCGAAGTTCTCAACACAAGTGTTCTGCTTGGAAAAACCTGGAGAAGGAAGACATGATCATGTTGAACGCCTGGAATAGTATTCCGGACGCTTATGATCAGTTGGAAAAACTCGCGTTTGTTGTTCTTTTCCTTTTCGGCTCGACGTATTCATGCGAACAATCTTTTTCGAGTATGAATCTTATTAAAAGGAAACTGATAAGTCGTCTCATTGATGAGAACCTGGAAATGTTCTTGAAATTAAAACAAAGTTACAAACCGGACTTGAACAAACTTTCAAAGGACATGCAAGAACATTCTTCGCATTAAGTAGTGTTGTTATGGATATTTTACTATCAAATTATTTGTTATCAATGAATTCTTGTTAAGTATGAAATCAAGTTTTATTCAGTGTACCTACCAATAATTTAATGAAAACCTAAAAATATGGTAAAGGTTTACTTCATTAAAAAAACAGATTTGGCTCTCATTTTTTTTTTTTAATCGTTTTAACTTGCATATCTGGCTCTTTGCCTAATAAGTTTGCCGACCACTGCTCTAGCGGTTCGATGGCTGGTGCGGTGGGATTTTTTAATTGAAAGCTTCCTAGGAATATGATATATTTTTTCAGACTAATTTTGGGATGCGGAATAAATTGGTGCAAGCTAGAAGTCTCTGTAATAAGCTGTTCAAAAGTTACAACATCGTGAAATCTGCGGAAAATGCAAGAAAATGTATTTTCTCAAAATCATTATTTATCAAGCGAATGGGAAATATGGCTGGTGTGGTGGGATTTTTGAATTGAAAGCTTTCTAGGAATATGATATACGTTTTCTGAGTAATGTTGGGATGCGGATTCGATTGGTGCAAACTAGAAGTCTCTGTGATAAGCCGTTCTAAAGTTACGAGATTGTGAAATCTGCGGAAAATGCGATAAAATGTATTTCCTTAAAATCACTATTTATCAAGTGAATGGAAAATTGTGTCTGAAAGTGTTTTTCCTGCTGGTTGTAAATATACAAATTTCATTTTGCTAGCTGCTTCCGTTCGCGAGATATGACTTGATATAATTGGCAAAATCGAGCGAAATTCCGCGAAATTTGGTCGCTCGAGCAGAGAATTGGGAAACTAATTAATATTTTTTAAGATTTGTATGTGCACCAGTAGTGAAATGACCTCGTGAAAACGTTGCCGCAATCCGTTTGTAATTATATACAACCGTTCTCGAGATATGTACTTATGTAAGTCGAAATTCTTGAAAATTTGAATGAAGAATTTCGTAATAAAAAATTGAATTTTTCCAAACAATTTATACATCGATTTGCTCGTCTTGTCGTCTAGTTTTATTGTGCCAAAAATGATTTCGTTGGAGTTTGTGGTTTTAGAAAGATTCGTAAAAAAAACGAAAACGCACTATTTTTCTAATCAAAACGATGGATTTTTTTGGCGAATTTTTCGGAAAATTTAAACGCCTGTTTTTCAGTTCATCCGAAGGGAATGGAAGCGCTCAAAATAATTTTCCAGTTTATTCAGTTCAAATGCTCAAAATGTCCAAGATATGAGCTATTTTCTAATTTTTAGTCATTTCCTCTAATTTATTGCAAGTTTTTCCTACAGAATAATTTAGCCGAATTCCTTACGCATCTTTAGAGACTAAATTTATGGAAATCGGTTGAAAATTGCAGGAGAAGTGAATTAAAATGTAAGAATCCTCTAGCGGTTCGAACGCTGGTGCGGTGGGATTTTTGAATTGAAAGCTTCCTATGAATATGATATACGTTTTCTGACTAATGTTGGGATGCGGAATCGATTGGTGCAGACTAGAAGTCTCTTTGACATGCTTTTCATCATTAATTATGCTATTTATTTATATATAATTTTTATCATTATTTATCCAGTGAATGGAAAATTTCAAAGTGTGTCTGAAAGTGTTTTCCCTGCTGGTTGTAAATGTACAAAGTGCATTTTGATAACCGCTTCCGTTCGCGAGATATGACTTAATATAAATTGCCAAAATCGAGCGAAATTCCACGAAATTTGATCGGTAGAGCAGAGAACTGGGAAACTAACTAATATTTTTAAGGATGTGTAAGTGCACCCATAGGGAAATGACCTCCCGAAAACAATGCCGCAATCCGTTTGTTAATTATCTACAACCGTTCTCGAGATATGGACTTATGAAATCGAAATTCTGGAAAATTTGAAAACTTGAACCTTTGCAAACAATTTATACATCGATTTGCTCGTCTTGTCGTCTTGTTTTAGTGTGCTGAAAATTATTTTGTTGGGATTTATAGTTTCAGAGATATTCACAAAAAACCGAAAACGCATTATTTTTCTGATCAAAACGTTGGATGGATTTTTGTTGTGATTTTTTCGAAAAAAAATTTAGGGCCTTTTCTTCAGTTAATCCGAAGGAATTAGAAGTGCTGAACACGATTTTTCAGTTTGTTCGGATCAAATGCTCAAAATGTCCAAGATATGATGTCCAAGTCAAATGCTCAGATCAAATGGTCAAATGTCCAAGATATTTTTAGCCATTTAATCCAACTTATTGCAAGTTTTTCCTGCAGAGTCGAATTCCTTACACATCTTTCTAGACTAAATTAATGGAAATCGGTTGAAAATTGCCCGAGAAGTGAATTAAAATGTAAGAATTTGCTCGTCTTGTCCTCTAGCGGTTCGATGGCTGTTTCGGTGGGATTTTTTAATTGAATGCTTCCAAGGAATATGATATATGTTTTCTGACTAATTTTGGCATGCGCAATCGATTGGTTTAACAATATCTTGTTTTCCATTTGAAAGCTTTGATTTGAGTACTCTCATGTTTTTGTTCGCCTCTATGGTTTCGATGGTTTCGATGATTTGTTGGATTTTATAAGCTCTGATATCTGTGCGTATTTTCTTTTTTACTTTTTTGTTTATGGTGTTGTAATTGGGTGAGTCCCGGCAGGTTTCTCTTCTCTTCTTTATTAGCTGTTTTGTTTCCACTGATAGTCTGGTTTCTTTATCGTTTTTTACCTTGCTACAGATCTTCCTTGTGGCTGATTGAATTTCCTCTGTTATGCTTGTTGCAATATCATCTATATTCATTTCTTGAAGATTTTCTGATCGTTTCATTCTCTTTTTTATTTCGTTTTCGTATTCATTTTTGTTGAGGGTCAAAAATTTGGCTGTTGGAAATTTCTTTTTGTGTACCAACTTCTTTCTTTCATTTTTTGTATTTATGAGGATCTTTGCCCGGACCAATCTGTGGTCGCTTCCTGTACTAAATCTGTTTAATACCAATATCTTTGCATATGTTTTTATTGTTAGAAAGTATGAAATCTATTTCAATTTTTGTCCCTCCATCTGTGCTCTTCCAGGTCCATCGTTTTTGATTTTGTTTTTTAAAGAAAGTGTTTAGACAAAATAGATATTGTTAAACTAAAATACCGCCATGGCAATATCATTACCAACAAAACAGACATCGTTGCAGAAGTCCAAAGATTCTACGCCAGCCTATACACATCATCCATACCGAACCCAACGTCCTCAAAAACTATTACAAATTTAGAATCGGAAAAACTGTCGGAAATAACGACAGCTGAAATTACATATGCGTTAGAACAAATGAAGAACCGGAAGACCCCAGGAGAGGACCAGATAACAGCAGAAATGCTAAAAGCGGGAGGCGGAACACTACTGGAAGCTCTGCGGATGCTAACAAACAAATGTTTGATCGAGGGGAAAATACCAAAAAAATGGAAGAACGCAGAGGTCATCATCTTGCACAAAAAAGGTGACACCACAAACATAGAAAACTACAGTCCAATAAGCATGTTATCACACCTATATAAGCTTATGCTGCGGATTATCACAAACCGACTCACAAAGAAACTAGATTTCTACCAACCAGTGGAACAGGCGGGCTTTCGGAAAGGTTTCGGCACAGCAGACCACCTACAAACAATCCGAACACTTATCGAAAAGACAACAGAATACAATATCCCAATAAATATAGCGTTCAAAGACTACCACAAAGCGTTCGACAGTGTTGAGACTTGGGCTTTCCTGTCGGCAATGAACGACGCAAAAATAGACTCGAGATATACCGCTGTAATGGAGGACATTTACAAAGAGGCCACCTTTCACGTAAAAATAAACGACGACCTACACACGGAGAAAATAAATCTCAGCAAAGGGGTACGGCAAGGGGACCCGATCTCCCCCAAATTATTCACCGCAGCCATAGCAAAGGTTTTCAAACAACTAAACTGGGACGAGAAAGGCATGAAGATCGACGGGACATATTTAAGTCACTTAAGATTCGCGGACGATATAATTCTAATAAGCACTAATATCGAAGAATTAAAAACAATGGTAGAAGAACTAAACAACCTGTCCAAGCAAATAGGTTTAAAAATGAATCTAAACAAAACAAAAATTATAACTAGTAGCCCTCAGGAAATGTCGATTGATAACATCATAATAGAAAAAGTAGAGCAATATACATATCTGGGGCATACAATTAAAATTGGCAAAGAAAATCAAACTGCCGAAATCAAACGCAGAATCCAACTGACATGGGCCGCCTTTGGAAAGCTCAGCCATATACTAAAAAACCATGACGTCTCAATTTACCTAAAACGTATTACTTTACGTAAAACGTAAGGTTTACAACAGCTGCATCCTCCCCGTTGCTACCTATGGCCTGGAAACGATGGCTATCACTAAAAAATCAGAAAAAATGTATTTCCTTAAAGTCATTATTTATCAAGTGAATGGAAAATTTAAAAGTCTGTCTGAAAGTGTTTTCTCTGCTGGTTGTAAATATACAAATTGCATTTTAATAACCGCTTCCGTTCGCGAAATATGCCTTTTTATATTTGGCAAAATCGAGCGGAATTCCGTGAAATTTGATCGCTCGAGCAGAGAACTGGGAAACTAATTAATATTTTCAAGGATGTATGAGTGCACCCG